>JBAKBP010036045.1:0-10000 GCA_037953745.1 Lithodes maja
GGTAAAACAGTCTGTAAGTAGATAAGTAAGTAGGTACAAACAGGCTGTAAGTAGATAAGTAGTAGATACAACAGGCTGTAAGTAGATAGGTAGGTAGTAGGTACAACAGTCTGCAGGTAGGTAGATGGTAGCACAGTAATCAGTTAGTAAGTAGTATAGGTAGCAGATATACCGGTCTAGCAGTGTAAGCATTGAGGCAGCAGGTTGTAGTGGATAAGTAGCCTGACACGAACCAACAGCAGGGGGAGAGACATGAGAGTCAGTAGGCAAGCAGGCAGGTAGGTAACACAGGTAGTAGGTACGGTAGTAGGTACGGTAGAGGAGTAGGTAGGGTGGGAGGTAGGTAGGCAGCTAGATGGGCTAGTATAGGTAGGGAGTGGGTACATAATACGTAGAGTGGGAGGTAGATATGTAGGTAGAGTGGTAGATATATAAGCTAGTATAGGCAGGGAGTGGGTAGATAATAGGTAGAGTGGGCGGTAGATATGTAGGTAGAGTGGTAGATAGGTAGTTAGATAGATAAGCTAGTATAGGCAGGGAGTGGGAAGATAATAGGTAGAGTGGGAGGTAGATAATGTAGGTAGAGTGGTAGATATAGATATATAAGCTAGTATATGCAGGGAGTGGGTAGATAATAGGTATAGTGGGAGGTAGATAGATAGATAGGCTAGTAAAGGCACGGAGTGGGTAGATAATAGATAGAGTACAAAGTACAAAGGAAATCAAGCAACAACAGATCCAGTGACCCTTCTAGGTTGCTTGTCCTCCAAAACACTGAGGATCAAGTGTCCAAACAGTGGTTTAGAGTGGGTAAGGGAACATTGGAAAGGGAATTACTGCCCTGGAACTAATGTCCGTGGCAGGATTACGAAGTTAGTAGGGGACAGATGGGTTAGTAACTGAGGGGGGGATAAAATAAAGTTATTCATTTACAAACGCAGTCAGTCGCGGGTTTGATGCGAGATATTTGTCTAGGCGGAGTTTAAATGAATCAACGGTGATGCAGTCTATAACGTTTCGGGGAAGCCCATTCCACAAGTTGACAACTCGATTGAAGAAGAAATTCTTAGATTCGTGCGAGTTAAAAGATTTACCAATAATTTTGCAACCGTTTCCCCGCGTGTAATTAGATTGGTCGATAGTGAAGTACTTACTACAGTTCATATTGTCGATGCCTTTGATGATTTTGAACACTTGAATTAAGTCGCCTCTTAATCTGCGCTGGGTTAAAGGAAATAGATTTAATTATCTAAGACGCTCTTTGTATGGTTTGTTCTTTAGGCTAGGTATCATTTTGGTAACTCTACGTTGAACTCGTTCTAGCTTGTTTATATCTTTTTGGTAATAAGGGCACCAGGATTGAACGCAGTATTCCAGAAGAGGGCGGACTAAGGAATTGTAAATGGTTAGGATAACTTCTTTGGATTTATGCTCAAATGACCTGCCTATAAAGCCAATTATTTTGTTTGCCTTCTTAACAACTTCTGAACATTGTTGACTCGGTTTTAGGTTACTCGATATTGTTACTCCCAGATCGGTTTCTCTGTTTACATTCTTAAGCTGAGTGCCATTCATCGAATAGTTTGCTTTCTCATTTAGGTATCCGATATGTAGTACTTTACATTTATCCGCATTGAAACTCATTTGCCAAATTTGGGCCCAACATGACAATTTATCTAGATTGTGTTGCATATCGTCAACTTGTTCTTTTGAGAGTACGCTATTTGCAATTTTTGTATCGTCAGCAAATTTTTGAGATTGTACAGGTGAGACCCTCATCTATGTCGTTGATGTAAATTAGAAAGAGAATTGGTCCTAGTACCGATCCCTGGGGTACCCCGCTACTTACATTGGTCCATTTTGATAGAGGGGGAGGTAGATAGAGTGGGAGATAGGTAGGTAGATAGATAAGCTAATATGAACAGGGAGTGGGTAGATCATAGGTATAGTGGGAGATAGGTAGGTAGATAGATAGATAAGCTAATATAGGCAGGGAGTGGGTAGATCATAGGTATAGTGGGAGATAGATAGGTAGGTAGGTAGATAGATATGTTAGTATAGGCAGGGAGTGGGTAGATCATAGGTAGAGTGGGAGATAGGTAGGTAGATTTTTTTTTTTTTTCTATGTGATTGAGGGAGGCAAAAGGCATAACTGCCTATAGCGAGTGCCTCCCCCATAGTTGAAAGAGTGACAGGGCCAAGATAGATAGATAAGCTATATAGGCAGGGAGTGGGTAGATCATAGGTAGAGTGGGAAATAGGTAGGTAGGTAGATAGATATGTTAGTATAGGCAGGGAGTGGGAAGATAATAGGTAGAGTGGGAGGTAGATAGATAGATAGTGTGACGCACCCAGTGCGTGGCAACTTAACCTGATTGTACTCCTTGGTACTCCACTGTGCCGCCGCGGTGCGGTGCCGCGGTGCCGCTGTGCCGCTGTGCCGTGCTGGCTGCTTATATTGAGTGTGACAACGTATAACTATGTTCTTTGTATCTCTGCAAAGGTCTCGTCATGTGCTAACCAGTGGGTGGGTTTTGTTTTAAGCCATGTCGAGACCTTCCATTTAATATGTAGTATCAATAGAGAAGTTGATAGATAAGACAATAGGAATTCAGAGAGAGAGAGTGAGTTAGACTTCAGAGCGAGAGGGTAGCTATGCGCCGCGCTGCCGGGGGGGGGGGGGGGGGGGGGTTTGCCAGACGTATGGACCGGGTTGGCAGCCCTGCGCTTATAGCTAGGTGCGACAGGGTTGGTAGTCCATTGCCGCCTGCATATGCTGCCTGGGTTGCCCATGTTGTCGTACTGCACATTGCCTGGAGGCTCGCTGTGTGTTCCATGATCAGGTTGCCTAGAACCTTTGAGATTCTAACATCCCTTGCCCTCTCTCCCAATTTCTCACGGTTGCACTCTTTTCTCTCTGACGACATTACTCTCATTTCATTCTTCTCTCTATTTAAATGCATAACCTTCCCTTGAGGTCCTAAAGGAGTTTCAGCACTCACCTCTCGTATTACTCTTAGGACAAGCATATATTTACATGTATTAGATTTAAGGGGTTAATGTGAACAGCGATCTTCTTGATGAGGATAGTTGGTGAACGTTCTACATGTTCACGAGTTATATGCCCAGCTCATCATCCAATTTGTGACTAGACTAGTGCCATGTGTAAGAGCCCGACCATGCCCAGGAGTTGTCTGTAGAGGGGCGAGGACTTAGCCTTGATTTGCCTACCGAGCCAGGAGCGAGTGCAGTACCAGAGACTACAGCTCGCTCGTAGTGCCGGTATAGTAGAGTAACGTAATTTATCTGTCCTTGTGTTCTCTGCAGTCTTTTCCTGGGTTCTCGCTTTCGGTGCTGGGACTCGTTGTTCCTGTGACTTGGCCTGCTAGCTAGAACACATGGGGATGATGAGTGGGTGATATCTTTATTTTACTATGCATTGCAGCTCTCTTTAAGTTTATGTATATAACACTTTACAATACACATTACTCACACACAAGACAACACTATTAATACTTTCATGTATCAATTAACTGCACTGTCGTTTTGCTGCTGTGTCCGGAGTTCTGTTGCGTAGGGCGCATACGGACTCAGAGGGGAGACAGAGTGAGAGAAGCGAAGTAGCCTATGCGGTAGTAGGCTACCGGCGCAGTACTGTTGCCTGCAACCTTTAGTTATTCCAAGTATAGATTCATTCTTATAATAAGTGACTACTATTTATGTTCCTTCCATGTGTATTATTAGGTATCTACTGGATCATGAACATCTTGTATGCTACATGCTAGTGCATGTTAGTAGGGGACAGTTATTCTAGTGCACGCGCTTTCAAGTAGGCGTGTACATTTGTCATTTAGCATTTCACTGTCATACCTTTAGCCTGCTTCTATTCTACATTATTAGAGGCTTAATATTAACGTAGTTTCTTGAGTATTGCATTTCTTTAGTAATAACGTAACCTATAAATGTCTGAGGGAGTTTAGCCTCATAGCCTACCCCTGTTGTACACTTTCGCCGAGTTAAGGTACCTCGTTACCATAGACGATAACTCTGTAGGGCGTTGGTGCTTTTGTTGTCTGGAGCATATAGTATTTGGGACTGGAATCGAGCGTGTCGTTGTCACATAAGCCATTTCTGTCCTACGATCAAGAATCCCGAATATGTATTGCCGATCCAGCCGTAACAAAAGATAGGCTAGTATAGGCAGGTATGAGTAGATAATAGATAGATAGAGTGGTATATAGGAACACTAGTAGACAAGTAGGGAGGCAGTGGGTATAGCAGACAAGAGTGTAGCTAAACAAGAGAATATCTGAACAACATCACAATTAACCCCTTCAGTACCGGTGCCGTCCTTTTAACTTTACTCTGGCTACTATTAGACGATTGTATTCAGTTCAAAAAGGGCCTCCAGCAATTAACAGGCTTCGGACTATTACACTTAAAGGGGAGGTATTTAGTTTGTTCCCTAGACCTCCATCAAGCTTAAAATTACACCCCCTTGAGTCCCTTTCAAGATAAATTTGTACGTTTTTCGGTAGAAAATGTCCCGGCCGAAGGCCGGTTCCTCTTAAATTACAGGCTCGCTACCGCTCGCCAGGAAAAAAACGACACCTAAATGGCACAAATTTAATGGTCTTAAAATTGGCAGAAATGGGGCGAAAGTTCTTAAAATCGCCAAAATAATGGGGCAAACGTCTTAAAATCTCAAAAGCAATAGGGCAAAACATGAGGGAGAAGGAAGTTCGAAAAAAATGCCTTAAGTGGAAACCTCCCCTTAACCACTATTACTACCATATAGATCCTTCTTAAAATGCAAAACATCGTCTAAATATAGTAGAGCATGAACATAAATAAACACCTCACCGGTACAGAAGGAGTTAATGTAGGTTAAATAGAAATAATATACAACGAACATAAATTACACTGTATGGTCTATTAATTATAAACGGTCTATAAATTACACTGTATGGTTTATTCATTATAAACAGTTTATAAATTACACTGTATGGTCTATTCATTATAAACAGTCTATAAATTACACTGTATGGTCTATTAATTATAAAGTCTATAAATTACACTGTATGGTCTATTAATTATAAACAGTTTATAAATTACACTGTATGGTCTATTAATTATAAACAGTCTATAAATTACACTGTATGGTCTATTAATTATAAAGTTTATAAATTATACTGTATGGTCTATTAATTATAAACAGTTTATAAATTACACTGTATGGTCTATTAATTATAAACAGTCTATAAATTATACTGTATGGTCTATTAATTATAAACAGTCTATAAATTGTGACCTCTAGACACATGAAGCTCGGGGAAGACTAAACAAACTGGGATGTAATACAGATTTCTACACTTACAGTATATAACAGTTGACTCTTCCCAAATTGTATAAACATCAGCTCGATGAATCAAATCCTATTGGGGTGTGAGGGCTTGGGGGGTTCGCTATTTCTATACTCGTAATAAACTATAGAGTATGATAAGTAACTGAAAATGTAGGCAGGCATAATAGCGAACAAGGGAAAAGGAACAATAAGTAAAGAAGGGAGTGGGGAAGATAGGACAATAAACATACAGGAATATATAGGAACGCCAACAGAAACATTAGTCATAATGAGGATGTTTGCTTTTAAGGGGGGTGACCTGCTTTTTGTTATTTCTGTCCTTTTCTCTCTTTCTCTGGCTTGTATCCATTTGGCCCCATTCAGCCTACTGTTTTAAGACGTTTATCCCCATCCAGGTGTCAATTTCTTACTGGTGAGCGGTAGCGAGCCAGCATATTTTTTATTTTGTTTAGACAGCAGGCTAAATTTGTACATTTTTCGATAGAAAAATTTCTCCGGCGAAGCCGGATTTCTTCATATAATGTTGGCTCGCTATCGCCCGCCAGGAAGAAATCGACACCTAGATGGGGATAAACGTCTTAAAATAGTTGGCTGAATGGGGCCGAATGGATACAAGCCAGAGAAAGAGAGAAAAGGACAGAAATAACAAAAAGCAGGTCACCCCCCTTAAGTAAAATGAGAAGTAGCACTTATACATGTGCATGACTCATTTCGGTTGAATTATTAATTTATATAACCAACTAGGTGAGAATTTGACTGCATACATTTATCCAAGCGTACGTCTGTCTCGTGGTAGCTAATTCCAAACATTTACAACGCGATTTGAAAGAGTAATTCTCAGCTTGATCTGACTTGAATCGTTTTCCAACAAATTTAAAGCCAATTTATCTTATGGAATTGGACCGGTCAGATACAAAGTACTTGTGAACACGTAGATTATCATGGCCAGTTATGATTCTATACACTTCAAATACATCTCCCTTCATTCTGTGCTTTGTCGGGTTAAACCATGGAGGTATGATATAAGGAGGCGACATGACGTCACAGCCCTGACGCTAGCACGCTATTGGTCCACTATCTCCCTATCCCCCTTTGACTCAAAACATTGGATCAGCTGATGTTGTGATGTCTGATTTTTAGACACAAAGTCACACAATGCCAGCTTGTTCAGCCTATGGATGCACGCAAAGGGAGCGTAGTGCCTCTATAACATTCCACAGGTAAGTGGTGAAGCGAATAACAATAAAAACGTCAAATAAATTAAGTAAATTGGGTGAAAGAGTATACGTGTATGAAGTGAAACAAATTACCTACCGCATTGTATCCCCCTCGCATGAATATTTGAATAGAAAGTATATGGACACAAATGGAACCTATAAACAAACACCACGGTGATAGTGAAACACTGAATTAAGTAGCTTTACTCTTAAGTACAGGGTGTTAAAAAGACGAAACCGAGTAGCTTGCATATTGGTAAGCTACAGGATAGGCCTACGGTAAATGTTACTTTTTGGGGACCAACAGCTCTTTCACCAATATTTAATATCATTCGTTTTATAGTCTGTCTTCATATCTATCCTTCGGTGATAATGAAAACTAGCTGAGATTAATATTTATCTATTATTATTCACTCAATACCAAGGCCCCCCCTAGTCGGCAAGGCTATGAAGAGAGGGAATTTGTGGGGGAAAAGCGCGGTAAGGGTCGTCTTATCGGGCGTACCACCACGGACATACAGCATAAATCATCTATAAACACTTAACCTAACTAAAGAACCTAACCTAACCTATTCTACATTAATACAATGTTAGGTTGTTTGGTTAGGTTAATGTTTTAGAGATGAGTTATAGCCTAGTTATGCTGTGTGTCGGTAGTGGTATGCCCGATAACACAACTCTTGCCGAAAAAGCTTTCAAAAAGCAACAAAATCACAGCTTTTTAACCTAACTTAAACTTGGTTAAGATAGGTTAGTGAGGGTAGGTTAATCTGATCTAATCTGTAATCAACCTAGGTTTCATATATACAAACTAGGTTTGGCTAGGTTAATCTAACCTAGGTAAATGTAATACATAAAAAGCGAAGTAAAAGTCGCCAAGAGTACACAAAGCTAATACAATTCGAGGGAATGTAAATATAGGTAAAATGTGTTATGTTATGTTATTATTATAAAAGTTTTATTTATTTCCTGGAACTTTATTTATATTGATTATTTTACTGTAAAAGAGCTGACATTGTGGTTATTTTTTATGTACCCCACCATGCATGGTTATATCTAGGCCTACATAGCTATACACTATGGTCTATGGTTATATAACATATCCTATTGAAACACATACACTTGTAGCAAATAAAAAAACAAAGCTTTCTGTTCTTTAAATACATCCAAATGTATAAATTTCTTTGTCTGATAAGGCAAAAACAAGGGACAAATTGCAGTAACTCGAAGGGGAGATACCAATGTTTTGAGTCAATCTCCTGTGAATAAGCCCCGCCCACCAGGGCCGATAAGCTCCACCCACCGGCGTCAGTCTGAGTGTATGGGGAGATAGGCACATGCCGACTCCTTATTATTATTATACCTCCATGGGTTAAACAGGTTCAACTCTATAAAAGAGGCTCGTCGTTTGGTTTACATCTCAATTTGGTACCATTTTATTTCCCACCCTCCTCTGTACTCGCTCCAGTTATCCATTTTATAATACGGTGACCAAAACTGCACGACTGCAATCAGTACTCCAAAACGCTCCAGACAAACAACTTATAAAGCGAAATGTATAGTTTCTTCCAGATATATATTCGAAATACCTCTCAATCAATCCAAATACTTTATTCGCCTTTTCTATTGGTTTCTGAAACCTGTTCGTTGGGTAGGAAAGGATAGGAACGCTAATTTAATAATAGGTAAATTGCATAGCATGGTAAAACGTTATAGAACACCTTGATGAAATCAAACTTTAATCATCATTCCTAGTTAAAACACGAACCTAACATCTCCAAGCCTAAAACACGTAAAAAGGGCTTACAACAATTAACAGGCTTCGAACTATCTCACTTAAGTCTTTTTACTACCACAGATCCCTCTTAAGCTGCACAACATCTTCTAAATATAGCTAGAATATAATTTATAAGACGTCGCCGGTACAGAAGGGATTAAGATAATCACAGTACATCAAATTTAATGAGAATATATGAAGCCCAAAATTAGGGAGCTTCGTAACATAATGGCACGTCGTTACTTGATCCCATGTATACAGTGGCACTCAAAAGGTATGGCCATGTATACAGTGGCACTCAAAAGGTACGGCTATATGTATACAGTGGCACGCAAAAGGTATGGCCATGTATACAGTTACACTCAAAAGGTACGGCTATATGTATACAGTGGCACGCAAAAGGTACGGCCATGTATACAGTTACACTCAAAAGGTACGGCTATATGTATACAGTGGCACGCAAAAGGTATGGCCATGTATACAGTTACACTCAAAAGGTACGGCTATATGTATACAGTGGCACGCAAAAGGTACGGCCATGTATACAGTTACACTAAAAAGGTACGGCTATATGTATACAGTGACACGCAAAAGGTACGGCTATATGTATACAGTGACACGCAAAAGGTACGGCTATGTATATAGTTACACTCATAAGGTACGGCTATATGTATACAGTGACACGCAAAAGGTATGGCCATGTATACAGTTACACTCAAAAGGTACGGCTATATGTATACAGTGGCACGCAAAAGGTACGGCCATGTATACAGTTACACTCAAAAGGTACGGCTATATGTATACAGTGGCACGCAAAAGGTATGGCCATGTATACAGTTACACTAAAAAGGTACGGCTATATGTATACAGTGACATGCAAAAGGTACGGCCATGTATACAGTTACACTCCTAAGGTACGGCTATATGTATACAGTGACACGCAAAAGGTATGGCCATGTATACAGTTACACTCAAAAGGTACGGCTATATGTATACAGTGGCACGCAAAAGGTACGGCCATGTATACAGTTACACTCAAAAGGTACGGCTATATGTATACAGTGGCACGCAAAAGGTATGGCCATGTATACAGTTACACTAAAAAGGTACGGCTATATGTATACAGTGACACGCAAAAGGTACGGCCATGTAAACAGTTACACTCATAAGGTACGGCTATATGTATACAGTAACACTCAAAAGGTACGGCCATATATACAGTTACACTCATAAGGTACGGCTATATTTATACAGTGACACGCAAAAGGTACGGCCATGTAAACAGTTACACTCATAAGGTACGGCTATATGTATACAGTTACACTCAAAAGGTACGGCCATGTATACAGTTACACTTATAAGGTACGGCTATATGTATACAGTTACACTCAAAAAGTACGGCCATGTATACAGTTACACTAAAAAGGTACGGCTATATGTATACAGTGACACGCAAAAGGTACGGCCATGTAAACAGTTACACTCATAAGGTACGGCTATATGTATACAGTTACACTCAAAAGGTATGGCCATGTATAGTTACACTCATAAGGTACGGCTATATGTATACAGTTACACTCAAAAGGTACGGCCATGTATACAGTTACACTCATAAGGTACGGCTATATGTATACAGTGACA
>JBAKBP010036045.1:15000-18840 GCA_037953745.1 Lithodes maja
AAAGGTTTCAGAGACGACAAATCTTGCGGTGCAAGAGACATCACCGTTGGTAGCGGAAATCTGGCAGCTTCACTTTGTTAATTTTGGTTCTGCAAACAACTTTGGTCTTAGTGTTCAACGTCGTGGAGGTAGCCGTTTAGGAGGAGTAATGTGTTAAAGGTTCCGCAGACAAACAAATTCAGCAATACACAGCCCTCTTACCAGCAGAATCGGGAACAAAGGAGAGGGTAAGGGAAGCGATGGGAGGAGGTTACTTTTGGCTACACTGTTTTACATACAAGCGTAAGAATGGGACTTGCAGTAATCACCGCTTTGGTCGTTCAGTGTTGTAGAACTGTCTGCCAGATGTTGAATAAAGACCAAGGTATGTGGTTGAGACAAGAAGTGTGGATGATCTACGTCTGTACACACAGTAATATACACATGTAGTACAATATATATATGTTATCTATAGAAGGGGGATCTTGGGCATGTTTGATGGAGGTCTAGGGAGGAAACTAAAAACAAATAATAATAATATATATATAAATAAATCTACCAATAAATATACCCTTCTCCCTTACAACAAATGGTGAGAGATAGCTATAATAGAGAGATAGCTATAATAGAGAGATAGATATAATAGAGAGATAGATATAATAGAGAGATAGATATAATAGAGATAGATATAATAGAGAGATAGATATAATAGAGAGATAGATATAATAGAGAGATAGATATAATAGAGATAGATATAATAGAGAGATAGATATAATAGAGAGATATATATATAATAGAGAGATAGATATAATAGAGAGATAGATATAATAGAGAGATAGATATAATAAAGATAGATATAATAGATATATATAATAGAGAGATAGATATAATAGAGATAGATATAATAGAGATAGATATAATAAAGATAGATATAATAGAGATATATATAATAGAGAGATAGATATAATAGAGATAGATATAATAGAGAGATAGACATAATAGAGATAGACATAATAGAGAGATAGATATAATAGAGATAGATATAATAGAGAGATAGATATAATAGAGAGATAGATATAATAGAGAGATAGATATAATAGAGATAGATATAATAGAGATAGATATAATAGAGAGATAGATATAATAGAGAGATAGATATAATAGAGATAGATATAATAGAGAGATAGATATAATAGAGAGGTAGATATAATAGAGAGATAGATATAATAGAGAGATAGATATAATAGAGGTGAACCTTTAAGGGGAGATTTCCACCTGGAGGATTTTTTTCTGAACCTCTTTCTCCCTCATGTTTAGCCCCATTGCTTGAGAGATTCAAAGAGGCTTGCCCCATTAGTTTGGTAATTTTAAGAACCCTCGCCCCATTCCTGTAAATTTTAAGACCATTCGTGCCATTTAGGTGTCGATTTTTTCCTGGCGAGCGATAGCGAGCCTGTAACTTAAGGGGAACCGGCCTTCGGCCGGGACATTTTTCTACCGAAAAATGTACAAATTTATCTTGAAAGGGGGTCATGGGGGAGTAATTTTAAGCTTCATGGAAGTCTTGGGAATCAACTAAAAACCTAATTCTGAACAACGCCCCCGACTTTCTCTGGATAAACAATAACACAGGACGGACTTAAAACCACCCAGACACATTTATCACCTACCTAGCCTTAATTAATGATGCCCCAGCTGTATCCTCGACACCCCCACCCATGGATGCATTCACCCCATCACCTACCTAGCCTTAATTAATGATGCCCCAGCTGTATCCTCGACACCCCCACCCATGGATTCATTCACCCCATCACCTACCTAGCCTTAATGATGCCCCAGCTGTATCCTCGACACCCCCACCCATGGATTCATTCACCCCATCACCTACCTAGCCTTGATGATGCCCCAGCTGTATCCTCGACACCCCCACCCATGGATGCATTCACCCCATCACCTACCTAGCCTTAATGATGCCCCAGCTGTATCCTCGACACCCCCACCCATGGATTCATTCACCCCATCACCTACCTAGCCTTAATGATGCCCCAGCTGTATCCTCGACACCCCCACCCATGGATTCATTCACCCCATCACCTACCTAGCCTTGATGATGTCCCAGCTGTATCCTCGACACCCCCACCCATGGATTCATTCACCCCATCACCTACCTAGCCTTAATGATGCCCCAGCTGTATCCTCGACACCCCCACCCATGGATGCATTCACCCCATCACCTACCTAGCCTTAATGATGCCCCAGCTGTATCCTCGACACCCCCACCCATGGATTCATTCACCCCATCACCTACCTAGCCTTAATGATGCCCCAGCTGTATCCTCGACACCCCCACCCATGGATTCATTCACCCCATCACCTACCTAGCCTTGATGATGCCCCAGCTGTATCCTCGACACCCCCACCCATGGATTCATTCACCCCATCACCTACCTAGCCTTGATGATGCCCCAGCTGTATCCTCGACACCCCCACCCATGGATTCATTCACCCCATCACCTACCTAGCCTTGATGATGCCCCAGCTGTATCCTCGACACCCCCACCCATGGATTCATTCACCCCATCACCTACCTAGCCTTAATGATGCCCCAGCTGTATCCTCGACACCCCCACCCATGGATGCATTCACCCCATCACCTACCTAGCCTTAATGATGCCCCAGCTGTATCCTCGACACCCCCACCCATGGATGCATTCACCCCATCACCTACCTAGCCTTAATGATGCCCCAGCTGTATCCTCGACACCCCCACCCATGGATTCATTCACCCCATCACCTACCTAGCCTTAATTAATGATGCCCCAGCTGTATCCTCGACACCCCCACCCATGGATTCATTCACCCGCCGGCTTTAGCATCGCCAACAGCTCCGCATCGCCACTGAGAAAACTCGATCATAATTTGAGTATTTCATATCCCAATTCCCTTTATTCATTGCATGAACAGTAGTTAAGTGCTTGTTTAACCTCCACATAGTTCTGTAGTTGCCGTGCATGTTATTTTATTACTTTTCTGACTGATAAACATTGTTGTTTACATTTGTTATCCTAGCTTGTAGCAGACGACGCACGCGCACCTCTAATCGACCTAGCTTTGTATTTTCTTATTAACTCTAATAGTTATCGTATTCAGTATCCTACTGTAGCTATATATATCTGTAATTTTAGTTGTTGCTTGCATGATCTTGTACTGTAGTAACCTTTGACTGATAACTTTGTTTATCTAAATATAATCCTGCTTGACTAGCCTACAGTGACACCAGCGCCATCTGTTGATACAGTATATTAACCCCTTGTGTGCAGTTACACTTTATTTTTATATAATCTCTATTTGGTGAATTGTATATTTAGTTACATATTCTATTATATATATATATATATATATTTGTTTTGCTTTTTTAGGTAGGTTATCACCCCTGGTAGCCTACTTCTGCATATTTCATACTTTTTTGTTTTTGGTTATTTTTGTTTTAGGTTAGTCTAGGCTATCATCCCTGGTGGCCTATTTCTGCGTACGGTACTTCAATTTTTAAATTTTCAGTTAGGCTATCACCGCTGGTGGCCTATTTCTGCGTACCGGTATTTCATAATTTTTGTTTTCGGTTAGTCTAGGCTATCATCCCTGGTGGCCTATTTCTGCGTACTTCAATTTTTAAATTTTCAGTTAGGCTATCACTGCTGGTGGCCTATTTCTGCGTACCAGTATTTCATAATTTTTGTTTTCGGTTATTTTTGTTTTCGGTTAGTCTAGGCTATCACCGCTGGTGGCCTATTTCTGCGTACCGGTATTTCATAATTTTTGTTTTCGGTTATTTTTGTTTTCGGTTAGTCTAGGCTATCATCC
>JBAKBP010036046.1:0-18840 GCA_037953745.1 Lithodes maja
CTGACGTTCATACAGACCACGGTAGAGATTTGTATTATCATGATCTGCAACACAGAGTAAGATAAATAAGTTGCAGTACATTAAAATAAATATTCGACACACAGTATTTATACATACATTCATACATTAAAAGATTGTGTAAGTCAGTCTTTCTGTTCATCTTATAGCGGCGTTCCATTGCAACTAGGTCTTTGGCATCCTTCTTAGTCAGTTCTTTGGCTGTGAGATCTGTTTATACTGCCTGATACCACAGTATTGTATTTGTAAAACATTATCTACTAACCGAACATACTGTAGGTAGGAATGATACAAAGTTCAAACATTATACCAATTTCTACAGTGTATGAACAGTATATATATATATATATATATATATATATATATATATATATATATATATACTGTATATATGTATGAACTAGAATACATTATTATTGTTTCCTCTTCACATTAATAATGCTACAATTGTACATAATACAAAAACGTGGGGGCGCTCGGTTATGGCCTTGGCCTTGCTCGGGGCCTTGGGGCTGTTCGGCCAGGCAGCTTGGGGAACACCAACAACAACAACAACAACATACTATTAACTTCAAGATAATTTGGAAAATACATGCTTCTGAGGTACTTATTGGTATTTTGCTCTAATGAGGATCATTAATTTGTTAGAATAATAAAAACAAAAACAGTAAATAGAGTTTGGTCTTCTCATCTCCAGCTTTTGTCCAGTAGGCTGTTGACAAACAGTTTTTTTTATTATTATTATTACAGTTTGGTCATCACAACAATGTTTATCACACCAGTTTTGTATCATTATCTCAATATGAACATTCCTATATATAAAAAATAAATAAATTATATACAGTCATACATTGAAATGACATTAATGTATCTACTGTACAGTACCTGCATTGTCGTCACTAGGGGAAAACAAATAAAATATATATATATATACAGTATATCATAATAAAACTTACCATTCCCTGTCTCAGCTTCTTCAGTGTCCTCGTCTGCTACTTCATCATTTTCTTCCCATAGTTCATTTCGACCTCTATAGATGTCAGTAGAATAGTCATCTTGCATTCAATGGATCGTCTGGATGTTGTAACCGGGGATTCATCCAATCATCTTCCTTTTGTTCTCCATATAGTTGACTTTCATCATTCTGTACTGTAGGTGCTGTGTTGTATTCTTCATTATCCTTGCTAATACTTTGAATTTCATTCTTGGAGTCACTGAAGCCATTCATTTGTTGATTTTTTTGCACTTTGGAAGTAAAGTTGCTTCTGGAATAAACATCTTGCAAGTCGGTGTGGAGATTATAGCTGTTTTTACGCCTCTCTTTCTCCCTTTCACGATCTCTTCGGTGGGAGCGAGAGGAGGGCACTTTTCTGCCTTTAGATTCCCCAGCATCCTCTATCACAGTTACATCATTGCTGGCCCTAAACTGCACTTGCTTCTTCTTTCGCTTAAACTCTGAAAAGGTTGGGAGATAGAAGTCTGAGTCAGTTTCTGAGCTGGTGTCCACAGAAGGAGGCTTTTTTAAAATGGATTTAACTTTGAGTAGCTCTGACAGTGTTGGGGGACAAGGAAGGCCATCATGGCGAAGAGGTGACGACGTTGAGGATGAACTGAGACTGGGATCATTTTTATCACCTTGATCTCCCAGTCTTCCTGCTTCATCCTCATAATCCCCAAACCCATTGTTCATTTTTCTTCTGCCTTTCCTTATCTGTTCTTCTGCTTCTTCATTTTCCTCTTCCTCATAGATGGTGGCTCTGGCCGGTGACCAACGATTATAGGTGGACTCAGTAGGAAGTGGTGGTGGAACTGGAATGGTTGAAGGTGGAAGACTGAAGATGGAGCCTGATGGGTCAAGAGGCAAGTCATCCTCATCTGGTAGGGTGTCGCTGTCTGAGGCTCGGGTGGTTGTCGGTGATGAGGCGGGGTAGTCACTTGTGTCGTCCTCCATGCTTCGCTCAAACTCCCTGCTTGTGTTTTGCTCCTCTTCATCCTCTTCCCCACTGCTGGAGAATCCTGAACGTGTTGTATCTGGCTGAGGTGTTCCTGGGGTCAGAACCAACATTCGCTGACCTGCAATACGAACCGTGCTGCCTCCTCGCTGCAATTCACTGGCCTCACGCAGCTTCTTCACCTCTAATCGGGGACCTCGATTGCTGCCAGATGACTTTTTTCCTGTGATTATTTTTTTCTGATTATTATCACTTACAAGTACTGGACGTTGGGAAGCTTTTGTACTGGACTGGCCAGTTTTGGCACTTGGTAAATTATTTCTATGTTTTGAGGAGTTTATTTTATTATTCAATGAAATTAGTTTATTAATAGACTCATAATTTTCTTGTAGACCATTCCGATGTGGAGATCTGTTGTTTGTAGATGAAGATTTGCCATTTGAAGTACTTTTACTGGTGTTAGATTCTTCATAATCTGTATATGATATAGAATCATTCATGGAGGATGAGTAATTACTGCTGACAGAGGAGTCATAACCAGACACAACATCACTTGACTGGTCACTGGTACTATACACTGCTTCATCAAACTGAGTGTTGATTCTTATTTTGTTTGATACATTCTTGTTCTTATTATTACCATTTAGTTGTGAATCTCCTACAATAGTTATAACATTTACTTTTCCTTCCTGAGTGTCAAAGGAGGTTGTGGGAGCATCCCATGGGTCATAGCTATCAACAGCATTGTCACTAAGTTCATCTGTGTCAAACCCAATTTGAATACCTGGTTTACTATTATGGGATACCAGATGGTAAGCTGAAGCATTGTTTTCCAAGATAGAGCTACGTTTATCATCTGTGTTGGCAGATGATCCTGACTGCTCTTTGGCACTAGAGGTGGTTGTTGTGACTGGTGAAGGAGGGGCAGGAAGTGCTAGTAAACTAGTGGGTGGTGGAGGGGCAGGACGAGTAGGCTCAAAAGCATCTTTAGTGATAGTGTGGGAGCTATCAGTACTCCTGCCGCTTCTGCTGCTTCGGCCACTCCTCACACTACGCACAGTCTCCGGGGTAGGTGGTGGTGATTCCTCCTCCTCCTCCTCACTTACGGGTTGGATAGTGACAGTGGAGGGAACCGCTGCAGGAGGGCGTCCTTGTACTTCATAATGTTGGTATACCCGCTCCTCCAGAACTTGCCAGCCCCAGGAGTGTTGAGTAGCAGGGGCTGGGATTTGTGTAGGTGCCTGGTACATACTGGCAGGGATAGCAGGACGCACCTTAGTTGCGCCACTAGTAGTAGCATGGCGGACAGTGGCGACCTTACGACCACATCTCTTACATTTTTTCTTCTTGCGGTTTCTGGTATTGAACAGATGTTCGGGACAGACACACACATTGGTGTAAAGTTGAACTGGAACTACCTGTGGAGGAGTAGGTTGAGGGGCTGCATATACAGGTTCTAATGTGACATAGTGGTCCCAAGCCTGACCCTTCTCTGTCCCACCCACTGGAGGGTTGAAAGTAGGCAGTGGTGACCTTACAGGGGGACGTCGGCCTGCCACTGACCCAAACCAGTCGGTGTAACGCACCGTGGAGGACATGGTGGTTTTGCGGGCGGCTGATATTGTGCCGGTGGTGGCTGCATAATTAGTGCGGCCATTGTAGAGGCTGGAAGGATGGGGGTGGCCTGGTGGCGTAGAGATGCCTTGAACAACACGTAGAGATTGGTAAGATGTCCGTCCCACAGTTCCTCCATATCCACCATACTTCTGTCTATATTCTGCCATATAGTTATGGGTGGTCATGGCAGGTGCAACAGGCATAGGAGGTGGAGAGAAAGCATCATTTACTGGAGAAAGGTGTTGCTCCTTGGGTCGGGATCGAAATTTGAGTAGGTCACCCCAGCTCCGCTTGGCTTTGGCTGGATTCACACTCCCTCCGTATTCCTAAAATACGAATAGGAGCAATTAATATATTTAGGTAATGTACTAGTATTAATACACTATATTCAATGGAAATATTTACATTACTGTGATTTGTAAAAACATAGGCTATAATATTATATCAAAGTGCACTACAATCATATAACCATTTTAAGTATAGAATAATCAGGCTAGTGGTAAGATGTTAAATTAGCTCATTCAGCACGATGACATAATTTTTTCTTATTCTGGTTACCACTAGACGAATTTCTTTAGCTTATAATCTATCTCTAGGACTCAAAGGGTTAACTAATATCTCAATAAACATTCTAAATAATATTGGTCTTTCCTGACTGCATGAAATCATCTAATGTTACCCAGATTAAAAGGCGAAAAAAACAAGGAAATCATCGTGCTGAAGGGGTTATTGCAATCAAGAGGAGACCTAAGCATTTGGTTATACTGTACATATTTCTGAAGATTGGCATCTGCGGATAAAATTAAGGGAGAGAGTGTAAGTGGAATATGGGCGTGAGTAAAGCGTGTGGTTAGAATATGGATGTCAGGAAAGAGTGTGGGTGGGTTATGGGTGCCGATAAAGAGTGTGGGTGGGATATGGGTGCCGATAAAAAGTGTGGGTGATGGTACTTGTGTGTGGGTGATGGTACTTGTATGTGGGTGATGGTAGCCTACTTGTGTGTGGGTGATGGTACTTGTGTGTGGGTGATGGTACTTGTGTGTGGGTGATGGTAGCCTACTTGTGTGGGGGTGATGGTACTTGTGTGTGGGTGATGGTACTTGTGTGTGGGTGATGGTAGCCTACTTGTATGTGGGTGATGGTACTTGCGTATGGGTGATGGTACTTGTGTGTGGGTGATGGTACTTGTGTGTGGGTGATGGTAGCCTACTTGCGTGTGGGTGATGGTACTTGCGTGTGGGTGATGGTACTTGCGTGTGGGTGATGGTACTTGTGTGTGGGTGATGGTACTTGCGTGTGGGTGATGGTACTTGTGTGTGGGTGATGGTACTTGCGTGTGGGTGATGGTACTTGTGTGTGGGTGATGGTACTTGTGTGTGGGTGATGGTACTTGTGTGTGGGTGATGGTACTTGTGTGTGGGTGATGGTACTTGTGTGTGGGTGATGGTACTTGTGTATGGGTGATGATACTTGCGTGTGGGTGATGGTACTTGTGTGTGGGTGATGGTACTTGTATGTGGGGGATGGTAGCCTACTTGTGTGTGGGTGATGGTACTTGTGTGTGGGTGATGGTACTTGTGTGTGGGTGATGGTACTTGTATGTGGGTGATGGTACTTGTGTGTGGGTGATGGTACTTGTGTGTGGGTGATGGTACTTGTGTGTGGGTGATGGTACTTGTGTGTGGGTGATGGTACTTGTGTGTGGGTGATGGTACTTGTATGTGGGTGATGGTAGCCTACTTGTGTGTGGGTGATGGTACTTGTGTGTGGGTGATGGTACTTGTGTGTGGGTGATGGTACTTGTATGTGGGTGATGGTAGCCTACTTGTGTGTGGGTGATGGTACTTGTGTGTGGGTGATGGTACTTGTATGTGGGTGATGGTACTTGTGTGTGGGTGATGGTACTTGTGTATGGGTGATGGTACTTGTGTGTGGGTGATGGTACTTGTGTGTGGGTGATGGTACTTGTGTGTGGGTGATGGTACTTGTATGTGGGTGATGGTACTTGTGTGTGGGTGATGGTACTTGTGTGTGGGTGATGGTACTTGTGTGTGGGTGATGGTACTTGTGTGTGGGTGATGGTACTTGTGTGTGGGTGAGGGTGGTATGAATGTTTGGTAAGGTAGATTTTCTCGAGCACTTTTATTCCAATATTCCGTATTTTGTTCGTAACTCTGACGTGGTAATTCCTGAAGTATATACGGTAATTCCTGAAGTAGACACGGTAATTCCTGAAGTATATACGGTAATTCCTGAAGTATATACGGTAATTATATTAGTCCTGTTATACGTAAGTTGTTTCCGGCAATAATCCAATAGTCTAGGTGAAGATACTAGAGTAAAACTGTTCCGAATAAAGGTGGGTATGGATAGGAGATTAGGAGGGTACCGGTATTCATAATAATGTACAGGTAGTGTATGTGTGTATGTATGTGGGTGTTATGAAGATTAGGAGGGTACCGGTATTCATATTAATGTACAGGTAGTGTATGTGTGTATGTATGTGGGTGTTATGGAGATTAGGAGGGTACCGGTATTCATATTAATGTACAGGTAGTGTATGTGTGCATGTATGTGGGTGTTATGAAGATTAGGAGGGTACCGGTATTCATATTAATGTACAGGTAGTGTATGTGTGTATGTATGTGGGTGTTATGAAGATTAGGAGGGTACCGGTATTCATATTAATGTACAGGTAGTGTATGTGTGTATGTATGTAGGTGTTATGAAGATTAGGAGGGTACCGGTATTCATATTAATGTACAGGTAGTGTATGTGTGTATGTATGTGCGTGTTATGAAGATGGGGTTGTGGCGGTGTGGGCGTCAAATATCCTACCCTGGAAGGCATATGGGCGTGGGAAGGAGGGTACTGGGTGTGGGTAGTGTGTATGGGCGTGGGAAGGAGGGTACTGGGTGTGGGTAGTGTGTTGGTGTGGGTGTAAATAACCTACCCTGGCAGGCATATGGGCGTGGGAAGGAGGGTACTGGGTGTGGGTAGTGTGTTGGTGTGGGTGTAAATAACCTACCCTGGCAGGCATATGGGCGTGGGAAGGAGGATACTCGTAGTAAGCCCGGACTGTCTCCATCATAGCCTCCCTGCATCATCACTCATCACCACTGTAACAACAACATAAAGATCCATAAGTAAATACACACAAATATTAAGTGTATATATATAAGTGTGGTGACTGTTAGTAATACTATTATATTTACGTATGGGCTGGCTGAGGGAACTAGAGCACATATCCAGGCTTAAAATCATGGTCAATAATTAATAATTAGCCAAGGAGGGTAAAGAGAAGAATGATTGTGATTTTCCCTCATAAAGTTTAAGGGGGTTGACCTGCTTTTTGTATCTCATTTTCTCTCTTTCTCTGGCTTGTATCCATTTGGCCCCATTCAGCCTACTGTTTTAAGACGTTTATCCCCATCCAGGTGTCAATTTTTTACTGGTGAGCGGTAGCGAGCCAGCATATCTTTTAACAATTTTTGACAGCAGGCTAAATTTGTACATTTTTCGATAGAAAAATGTCTCCGGCGAAGCCGGATTTCTTCATATAATGCTGGCTCGCTATTGCTCGCCAGGAAGAAATCTGACACCTAGATGGGGATAAAAGTCTTTAAATATGGGGCCGAATGGATACAAGCAAGGGAAAGAGAGAAAGGAGAAAAATAAAAAAAAAACAGGTCACCCCCCTTAAAGCACACATACCAGACAGCTTCCCACTCACCGATAGAGTACAGAGATGAAAGTACATTTGGCTCAGTTCCTTCATAAGCAAGAATACGTGTGCTCAGTACTTGTATTAATACGTGTGCTCAGTACTTGTATTAATACGTGTGCTCAGTACTTGTATTAATACGTGTGCTCAGTACTTGTATTAATATGTGTGCTCAGTACTTGTATTAATACGTGTGCTCAGTACTTGTATTAATACGTGTGCTCAGTACTTGTATTAATACGTGTGCTCAGTACTTGTATTAATATGTGTGCTCAGTACTTGTATTAATACGTGTGCTCAGTACTTGTATTAATACGTGTGCTCAGTACTTGTATTAATACGTGTGCTCAGTACTTGTATTAATATAAGCTAAACAAAATCAACAACAATCCCCCCCCCTTCTCTCTCTCTCTCTCTCCATTCCATCATATTATTGGGGATCACAGATGGACTATTTATTTGAGCTCATTATGTACTTGACTTACGAGGCCTAACTCCCGGAATGCTAAAGGTGTATATAGTCCATTCGCTGTAAGTAGGCGAGAAATCATGACTTCTATCCTCTGTCACTCAAAAAGTGCTAGAGCAAATTGGCTGTAAATGTCCACATCTATTCCTTGACTGACTCTTCTCAAATTGTAGAACTATTAGCTCGTTTACTTAAGTAGTGTTTTAGGTACAGAGGTTAGAGGTCATGATTTTTCGCCTACTTACAACAAATAGACCATAGCCTATATAGTAATTAGCACAGCATCCGGCCCTTCCCCCCCCCCCCCCCCAGTCAAACAATAGTGGCGCCTTTCACCCCCTTCCTCATTACACAGTTTCTCTACACCACCAGTTTTACCAGAGCTTCTTTTTACACTCGGGCTCTTTTAACCTGATTTTTTTTTATTTCTGTCCTTTTCTCTCTTTCTCTGGCTTGTAACCATTCGGCCCCATTCAGCCAACTATTTTAAGACGTTTATCCCCATCTAGGTGTCGATTTCTTCCTGGCGAGCGATAGCGAGCCAGCATTATATGAAGAAATCCGGCTTCGCCGGAGACATTTTTCTATCGAAAAATGTACAAATTTAGTCTGTCTAACAAAAATAAAAAATATGCTGGCTCGCTACCGCTCACCAGTAAAAAATCGACACCTGGATGGGGATAAACGTCTTAAAACAGTAGGCTAAATGGGGCCAAATGGATACAAGCCAGAGAAAGATAGAAAAGGACAGAACAAAAACAGGTCACCCCCCTTAAACTCGGAATAAAAGTGGAAGTAAGCTGATCAAAAAGAGTGTCCACTGAGTCTTTCATAAAGTGGGAATATGTGACAGTAAAGTATATGTGACAGTAAAGTATATGTGACAGTAAAGTATATGTGACAGTAAAGTATATGTGACAGTAAAGTGTCTGTGAAAGTAAAGTATATATGAAAGTAAAGTATATTATGTGAAAGTAAAGTATATTATGTGAAAGTAAAGTATATTATGTGAAAGTAAAGTATATTATGTGAAAGTAAAGTATATTATGTGAAAGTAAAGTATGTGAAAGTAATGTATACGTGAAAGTAAAGTATATGTGAAAGTAAAGTATATTATGTGAAAGTAAAGTATATGTGAAAGTAAAGTATATGTTGATAAAGACTTCGGTAATTGGAGAATTGTATAACGATATATACTTTTCTAACAGTATCTAATAGCACCAATAAAACATAACCTATAAAAGAGTCTCGGGTGATAAATACATAATAGATTCGAGAGTACGGATACATGATACAAAAGTAGGCCTATACATACAGTAGGCCTATACATACAGTAGGCCTATACATACAGTAGGCCTATACATACAGTAGGCCTATACATACAGTAGAAAACGTGATCCAACTTCTAATAATATTTAAGGGGAGGTTTTTAGTTTGTTTCCTACTCTTCCAGCAATCTTACAATTTCACCCCCTTGACCCCCTTTCAAGATAAATTTGTACATTTTTCGGTAGAAAAATGTCCCGGCCGAAGGCCGGTTGCTCTTAAATTACAGGCTCGCTATCGCTCGTCAGGAAAATATCGACACCTAAATGGCACGAAAGGTCTTAAAAGTGACATATATGGGGCGAAAGTTCATAAAATCGCCAAACTAATGGGGCAAACATCTTAAAATCTCAAAAACAATGGGGCTAGACATGAGGGAGAAAGGGGTCACGAAAAAAGTCCCTCAAGTGGAAATCTCCCCTTAATGAGTGTTTTAGAATACTTCACGGTAGTACACATTTGTAACCTATTCTAAGTAACATCCCTTGATTTTAGCCCCGTCACTCTTTCAACTATGGGGGAGGCACTCGCTACAGGCAGTTCTGCCTTTTGTCTCCCTCACTCACATAAAACAAAACAAAATGATTTATTCGAAATTCCAAATAAAATTCGTGATAATTAAAGGAATATAATACACTGAAGAAATAAGCACACTATTTTTTCGTTCAAATGAAAATTAAAATTATAAAAATGAGAATATATTATATTTACCAATATTTGAAAAAAAAAACAAAAAAACATGGCATGCTTCACAAGGACAAAACCTTAACTTCACTGATGTTTCACCATTACACGGTAATGTATTTTAACTTCAAAATAAAAATTGCAATTGAAATATATAACAAATAGTGTACTGGGGAAAAAGCACAAACTACGCTCCCATCCACGTCTTATAACAATGGCATAATCTGATTAAAAAAAAAAAATGAAAACAAATAAATAAATAAAATACTGGAGAAAGCAACAACCCAATCGTTTTCTCTTCCAATTCTTAACCCCAAAAATACAAATATAATAGATTCAAAAGTTGGGATGCATACTTGATGACAACAATAATCTATATATCACCATTATAGAATAACTAATATACAGTATACCGGGTTCCACAAGATAAATAGAAATATGAACAAACAGACCCATTGAATATCGGAGAAAGCCACGCATTGTTTACAATACTTTAAGGCGGGTCACCTGTTTTGGTTCTGTCCTTTTCTATCTTGCTCTGGCTTGTATTCATTTGGCCCCATTTAGCCTACTGTTTTAAGACGTTTATCCCCATCCAGGTGTAAAAAATTTACTGGTGAGCGGTAGCGAGCCAGCATATTTTTTATTTTTGTTTGACAGCAGGCTAAATTTGTACATTTTTCGATAGAAAAATGTCCGGCGAAGCCGGATTTCTTCATATAATGGTGGCTCGCTATCGCTCGCCAGGAAGAAATCGACACCTAGATGGGGATAAACGTCTTAAAATAGTTGGCTGAATGGGGCCGAATGGATACAAGCCAGAGAAAGAAAGAAAAGGACAGAAATAACAAAAAGCAGGTCAGCCCCCTTCAAAGGAAATATCCGGTTGAAACTCAAGTATAATACAATACAACCATATAAAGTAGGTCATATACGGAATCTTTCACCAGGGCGCGAACCACAAATCATCTTATACCGTCTACAGTATAATTATAGCACTACTATAACCAGGCTCTTCTAAGTTCAAAATAAATCATCTTATACCGTCTACAGTATAATTATAGCACTACTATAACCAGGCTCTTCTAAGTTATACCGTCTACAGTATAATTATAGCACTACTATAACCAGGCTCTTCTAAGTTATACCGTCTACAGTATAATTATAGCACTACTATAACCAGGCTCTTCTAAGTTATACCGTCTACAGTATAATTATAGCACTACTATAACCAGGCTCTTCTAAGTTATACCGTTCTACAGTATAATTATAGCACTACTATAACCAGGCTCTTCTAAGTTATACCGTCTACAGTATAATTATAGCACTACTATAACCAGGCTCTTCTAAGTTATACCGTCTACAGTATAATTATAGCACTACTATAACCAGGCTCTTCTAAGTGAACCACAAATCATCTTATACCGTCTACAGTATAATTATAGCACTACTATAACCAGGCTCTTCTAAGTTATACCGTCTACAGTATAATTATAGCACTACTATAACCAGGCTCTTCTAAGTGAACCACAAATCATCTTATACCGTCTACAATATAATTATAGCACTACTATAACCAGGCTCTTCTAAGTTATACCGTCTACAGTATAATTATAGCACTACTATAACCAGGCTCTTCTAAGTTATACCGTCTACAGTATAATTATAGCACTACTATAACCAGGCTCTTCTAAGTTATACCGTCTACAGTATAATTATAGCACTACTATAACCAGGCTCTTCTAAGTTATACCGTCTACAGTATAATTATAGCACTACTATAACCAGGCTCTTCTAAGTTATACCGTCTACAGTATAATTATAGCACTACTATAACCAGGCTCTTCTAAGTTATACCGTCTACAGTATAATTATAGCACTACTATAACCAGGCTCTTCTAAGTTATACCGTCTACAGTATAATTATAGCACTACTATAACCAGGCTCTTCTAAGTTATACTGTCTACAGTATAATTATAGCACTACTATAACCAGGCTCTTCTAAGTTATACCGTCTACAGTATAATTATAGCACTACTATAACCAGGCTCTTCTAAGTTATACCGTCTACAGTATAATTATAGCACTACTATAACCAGGCTCTTCTAAGTTATACCGTCTACAGTATAATTATAGCACTACTATAACCAGGCTCTTCTAAGTTATACCGTCTACAGTATAATTATAGCACTACTATAACCAGGCTCTTCTAAGATCAAAATAAATCGCGTAGCAAAGATGGCAACAAAAAGAGAAATGCTGGAGAAAGACCAACCCAAAGTGTTCACCCAATTCTTAAAACCAAAAAACAGGTACACATTTGATTTAAGGGGAGATTTTCACCTGGAGGATTTTTTTCTGGACCCCTTTCTCCCTCATGTTTAGCCCCATTGCTTTTGAAATTTTAAGACGTTCGCCCTATTAGTTTGGCGATTTTAAGAACCCTCGCCCCATTTCTGTCAATTTTAAGACCATTTGTGCCATTTAGGTGTCGATTTTTTCCTGACGATCGATAGCGAGCTTGTAATTTAAGGGGAATCGGCCTTCGGCCGGGACATTTTTCTACCGAAAAATGTACAAATTTATCTTGAAAGGGGGTCTAGGGGGAGTAATTTTAAGTTTGATGGAAGTCTAGGGAATCAACTAAAAACCTCCCCTTAAACTCCAAAACACAAAAACAGAAAATTAGAGAAAGGCAACACACAATTTTCTCGATCGAAAAATGTACATATCGCGGCCTCTGAAGTGTGCGTTGTAAAACTGGGCGTCCCCCGTGACTTTCGACTCCCACAGTGATCACACCCACTAATATTTTTACCGGTGACATATTTTCCATCCCGCTGTTCCAGTTTTCTCCGCGGATCGGTTGTTTCCGTGTCTCCGGAGCATCAGCCAGGCCCACACAATATAATAAATAATAATAATAATAATAATAGTAGTAATAATAATAATAATAATAATAATAATAGTAGTAATAACAATAATAATAATAATAATAGTAGTGGTAATAAAAATAATAATAATAATAATAGGCTAATAATAATAATAATAATAATAATAATAATAATAATAGTAATAATAATAAAAATAATAATAATAATAATAATCGCTTTATTATTGTACTATAGAGATGGGGACTTGTTTTGATTACGTACTGTTTGGCACTCCCGACCGTGATGCTCAGTCAGGGCAGGTGAATTGGTATTGAGCGATAAGCCTTTACAACGGCACCTCGGAAGCCACCACCATGTACGTCTGGGAGTAGCGGTACGGAGGAGTACACCAACCAGGCCTTCAGTGTGTTACCATATATTTCTCATGTGTGTGTGTGTGTGTGTGTGTGTGTTGGGCAGTGTAGTCTATGCAGCACATGTGGTTGTCTGCCTGTCTGCATATGTGCGTGTGTGTACGTTTGTTTGGTCTATTAATTAATTAATTCTCATATATGTTGTTTAGTTTCCTCCCTAGACCTCCATCAAGCTTAGACAAACACCCCCTAGACCCCCTCGAAGATAAATTTGTAAATTTTTCGGTAGAAAAATGTCCCGGCCTAAGGCCGATTCTTCCAACATTACAGGCTCACTATCGTTCGCCAGGGAAAAAATCGACACCTAAATAGCACGAAAGGTCTAAATATTGACGAAGAAATGGGGCGAAAGGTCTTAAAATCGACTAACTAATGGGGCAAACATCTTAACATCTGAAAACTAATGGGGCTAAACATGAGGGAGAAAGCCAGTGGTCCAGAAAACCGGGGGAGATTGGCCGGTTTTTCAGGACCCATTAGTTTTTAGATTATAAGACGTTCGGCTCTTTAGTTTGGCGATTTTAAGACCTTTCGCCCAATTTCTTTGTCAACATTAAGACCTTTCGTGTTATCTAGGTGTCGATATTTTTGAGGGCGAAAGATAGTGAGCCTGTAATTTTGGAAAGGACATTTATCTACCGAAAAATGTACAAATTAATCTAGAAGGGGGATCTAATGGATGTTTCTTTAAATTTGATGGAAGTCTAGGGAGGAAAATAGAAAAATAATCTATTAATTAAATAAATCGACCCAAAATTGAACTATCTCCCCAGAAGGTGAATTCATTAAGGGGGGGGGGTGACCTGCTTTTTGTTATTTCTGTCCTTTTCTCTCTTTCTCTGCCTTGTATCCATTCGGCCCCATTCAGCCAACTATTTTAAGACGTTCATCCCCATCTAGGTGTCGATTTCTTCCTGGCGAGCAATAGCGAGCCAGCATTATATGAAGAAATCCGGCTTCGCCGGAGACATTTTTCTATCGAAAAATGTACAAATTTAGCCTGCTGTCAAACAAAAACAAAATATATGCTGGCTCGCTACCGCTCACCAGTAAAAAAATTGACACCTGGATGGGAATAAACGTCTTAAAACAGTAGGCTGAATGGGGCCAAATGGATACAAGCCAGAGAAAGATAGAAAATGACAGAAATAACAAAAAGCAGGTCACCCCCCTTAAAGGTGATCTCATTAAAGGCAGAGACCGTACATAACTCGGTCCACATGACTCGATTCTCTAGTTGTTGACTCGCTCCACAGGACTCGATTCTCTAGTTGTTGACTCGCTCCACAGGACTCGATTATCTAGTTGTTGACTCGCTCCACAGGACTCGATTCTCTAGTTGTTGACTCGCTCCACAGGACTCTACAAGCAACTTTGTCGTCTTGGGCCCCAGTTTTTGCCGTCCATATCGCCCTTGATATTTAACCGTTTACGTGCTGTGGTAGAACATGCCTCCGAGCTAGTAGTTGGAGGCCATATTTCCTACCGTCAACTATGATTTACGATAGAGACACTTTTGAGATTAAGGGGAGGCAGACCGTTTTTCTGGACCCCCTTCACCCTAATGTTTAGCCCCACTAGTTTTGAGATTATATGACGTTCGGCCCATTAGTTTGGCGATTTTAACACCATTCGCCCCATTTCGTTGTCAATTTTAAGACCTTTCGTGCCATTTAGGTGTCGATTATTTCATGGCGAGCGATAGCGACCCTGCAATTTTAAGAGGAATCGGCCTTCGGCCGGGACATTTTTCTACCGAAAAATGTACAACTTTATCTTGAAGGGGGGTCAAGGGAGTGTTTTTCTAAGCTTGATGGAGGTCTAGGGAGGAAACTTAAAACCTCCCCTTAATGACTGACACTATTTTAGGTGAGACACCTTCACCACCTCTATGATTGATGGATAGGCTGGTAGGTAGGCGCATTAAAGTTAAATCTACGAATCCCTGGAGTGCCACATGTATTTGTTGATTTCATTAATTGAGTTTAGGAGTAAAGTCGGTTGGTGGAGGTAACATACTAATTACAACCTAATAACCCACACTTCCCTGAAACGACGCGATACTAAGAAATAAACCATCAATCAAGTGTGAATTTGTCAAGTAGTGTGCCTCAGGTAATTACTTCCGTCACCCCCAGTATAGGCCCTAGAGTGTCTAAAGTTAAAGTCTATGGAGCGCTTACCATACCACTTTGGTCAATAACAATAGGAACATTACACTGAAATATTAAAACCTACTAACTTATCCCCATCCTCCCTTGAGACTACACGCTAGTGGTAAATACACCACCATAGCCAAGGTAGCCATCAATCAGTGGAGGGTGGTCAGTTAGGCCATCTATAGTCTCTTACTTAAGGGGGGTGACCTGTTTTTGTTCTGTCCTTTTCTATCTTTCTCTGGCTTGTATCCATTTGGCCCCATTCAGCCTACTGTTTTAAGACGTTTATCCCCATCCAGGTGTCAATTTTTTACTGGTGAGCGGTAGCGAGCCAGCATATTTTTTATTTTTGTTTGACAGCAGGCTAAATTTGTAAATTTTTCGATAGAAAAATGTCTCCGGCGAAGCCGTATTTCTTCATAATTATAATGCTGGCTCGCTATCGCTCGCCAGGAAGAAATCGACACGTAGATGGGGATAAAAAGTCTTAAAATAGTTGGCTGAATGGGGCCGAATGGATACAAGCCAGAGAAAGAGAGAAAAGGACAGAAATAACAACAAAGAGGTCACCCCTCAATCTTTGGATATGTTCACTCTACTCAGGTATATTTCAGCGGATGGTGCATTGAATCACTTGGCAACTTATTTCTTGATAATTAATGGAACAATATGAATCGACTTTGTATCCGCGTTGTAGTAATGCCAAGTTTTTCTAATTAGCAACACATTTCGCTGCAAAATGTACATCAAATCTGAGAAATCAAGATAGCAACATAGCAAATTATCATCAGCTGGAAAAAGGACTATAGTCAGTAGCAATAGTTAGGTGCATTATAAGTGAAGCATTAAGGGGAGGTATTTAGTTTGTTCCCTAGACTTCCATCAAGCTTGAAATTACGCCCCCTAGACCCCCTTTCAAGATAAATTAGTACATTTTTCAGTAGAAAAATTTCCCGGCCAAAGGCCGGTTCCTCTCAAATTACAGGCTCGCTATCGCTCGCCAGTAAAAAATCGACACCTAAATGGCACAAAAGTTCTTATTATTGACAGAAATGGGGCGAAAGTCCTTAAAATCGACAAACTAAAGGGGTCGAGCGTCTTAAAATCTAAAAAGCAATGGGGCTAAACATGAGAGAGAAAGGGGTCCAGAAAAAAATCCCTCAAGTGGAAATCTCCCCTTCACACTTACAAGCCTATCCCCCCTTCAAAGGACACACTAGAGAGGTAAATACTCCATTAAGGGGGGGGGTCACCTGTTTTGGTTCTGTCCTCTTCTATCTTTCTCTGGCTTGTATCCATTTGGCCCCATTCAGCCTACTGTTTTAAGACGTTTATCCCCATCCAGGTGTAAATTTTTTACTGGTGAACGGTAGCGAGCCAGCATATTTTTTATTTTTGTTTGACAGCAGGCTAAATTTGTAAATTTTTCGATAGAAAAATGTCTCCGGCGAAGCCGGATTTCTTCATATAATGCTGGCTCGCTATCGCTCGCCAGGAAGAAATCGACACCTAGATGGGGATAAACGTCTTAAAATAGTGGCTGAATGGGGCCGAATGGATACAAGCCAGAGAAAGAGAGAAAAGGACAGAAATAACAAAAAGCAGGTCACCCCCCTTAATACCAGGGTAGCAACCACTCATGATGTGTAAAGGTTGTGTAGGGTGTGTCTCAGTTCAGCCGGTATCACACGAGCGCTTTTTCCCTCGCACATTTATTCACGAAACTGGTCTGGCAGCTTATAAGGTCAATATTTTAAGCATTTCGGTTGCCTAAATTCATCTATCATCAGTCTAGTTTCCTATACCAGTGTAAAATATTCCAGAAATGTTGCCAGAAAATGTTGATCACAGAATGTTGATTATAAAAACTCTCGTGTGATACCGACTTTAGTTTACTTCCCTGTGAGTCCCAGTATAGCGTGTTTTTTTTGTTCTTCTATATATCAACTACTCCCTCTCGGGCATAGGCTGATAGCCTTTACACTCTACCGCTGAACACGGTGAGGCCCGTGAGGTCTTGTTCCAGTCTAGGGAGTGAGACATGCGAAGCACCTATTCACGGCTCGAACCCACCTCCATCTCTTAAGCTGCTTCGCCTCTGCGCTTCACAGTCTCACTCCCCAGGCTCGGACCCTCACTTTCAGAACGCCACCTATTGAGCAATAAACTCGCTAGGCATTGATGGACATGTAAGGAAAGACAATAATGATATACGTAACTGTTGAGCCAGTCTGGTCATGGAAGCAACACCATAATGGACTGACTTGACCTCACTTGACCTCAATGCTAACGACCCCAGGTTGTACAGTCGAGGTTAAGGGCAGATTTCCACCTGGAGGATTTTGTTCTGGACCCCTTTCTCCCTAATGTTTAGCCCCATTGCTTTTTGAGATTTTAAGACGTTCGCCCATTAGTTTGGCGATTTTAAGAACCCTCGCCCCATTTCTGTCAATTTTAAGACCATTTTTTTTTTTTTTTTTTCTATATTCCAACTTACTTCCTCTCGGGCATAGGCTGAGAGCCTTAACATTCACCGCTTTACAATGAACAGTGAAGCCCGTGAGGTCTTGTTCCAGTCTAGGGAGTGAGACATGTGAAGCACGTAGAGTACAACGAGCACCTGCCATCTTGCCTTCACATGAGGCACGGTGCTCACTCATGGCCCGAAACGACCCCATCTCTGAAGCCACCTCGTTCCCGTGCTTCACTGTCTCACTCCCTACACTCGGACTCTCACACTTACACACACACAACGCCACCTGTTGAGCAGATAACTCACCAGGCATTGCACCCCTATAGCATATTTTGAATATGGGAATATTCATACAGTGCTATTTAATCAGGGAACAATGAGGGTATTTTATTGACGTTTCGGTGGGCTTTGTGGTAATGCACTGATACTAGGTACAACACAAATTCCATCCCAATAATATCTTCCCATTGATACATCGGGATTTGAACCCGGGACCTTTGGATTACCAGGCCAGTGGCAAGACCACTCCACCACACCTCCCCTAAACATGAGGGGACCATTTGTGCCATTTAGGTGTCGATTTTTTCCTGGCGAGCGATAGCGAGCCTGTAATTTAAGGAGAATCGGCCGTCGGCCGGAACATTTTTCTACCGAAAAATGTACAATTTATCTTGAAATGGGGTCTAGGGAGAGTAATTTTAAGTTTGATGGAAGTCTAGGGAATCAACTAAAAACCTCCCCTTAATAAGTGTTGTCACCTATTTCATAAAGTTTCGGACACTGACTAATACTCTGAGGGATAAGCACTTTTCCCAGTAACTATAAAGATACCAATAACACTTTTTGAGCGAAAACCACTGGAATCTATGACAACACTTAATACCCCCGACTGTACCTTGGCTGTGGATGATGTTGACACCTAGTAGCGGTTACTGTTTGCCAATGTGTATAGAGAGATAGAGAGATAGATATATAAATAGATATGTAATGGTCATATAGTGAGACTGACAAGACAGATAGATGGATGGGTATGTAGAGAGAGAGAGAGAGAGAGAGAGAGAGAGAGAGAGAGAGAGAGAGAGAGAGAGAGAGAGAGAGAGAGAGAGAGAG
>JBAKBP010036047.1:0-18840 GCA_037953745.1 Lithodes maja
CATCATCACATTCCCCAAACCCAACAAAGACCCCACACTACCCTCCTCGCACCGCCCCATCACACTCCTTTGCTCCCCCTCCAAAGTCATGGAACGCCTAGTATTACAACTAATTACACCTGACCTACCCCTAGCTCCAACACAACATGGCTTTAGGCCACTGCACTCCACAAACACTCTTCTCACAGACCTTACACAAAGAGCTTTCGACGGCATCAACTCAGCTAGACCACCACACAGATCACTATTAGCCACACTCGACATTAGTAAAGCCTTCGATGCCATCCCCCGCCACAACCTAACAAACAAAATCTACAACACAAACATGCACAACAACACAAAAAGGTGGCTGGCCAACTTCCTAGCAGGCAGATGTGCACACGTATCTTTTGCCGGTCAGTCATCTAAAATCAGAAACTTTCCAAACGGAGTCCCACAAGGATCCGTCCTATCGCCCGCACTCTTCAATCTGTACATGCACGATATAACTACACCCAATACGCCCCAAATAAACTTAGCCTCCTATGCAGATGACATAACACTCACATGCACACACCATGACCCAAAAAGAGCAACAGATCTCCTTCAACCCTATCTCAACACACTACATGGCTGGTGCACTACAAACAGACTTAATCTAGCCCCAGCCAAATCCACCGCAACCCTGCTCACAAGTTGGACAGGAGAACACGAATACATCCCTCAACTCACCATAAACAACACACCCCTAACACATACACACACACCCAAAATCCTAGGAGTAACATATGATACTCATATGACATTCAAACAGCACACCACAAACATTAAAAAGAAACTGACACCCAGACTTAACGCCCTCAGGTCACTTGCTCACACAAAATTTGGACACAACAAAGAAACTACCACCACAGTATATAAACAATACATAAGATCAGTGATGGAATACGCAAGCCCAGCCTGGGCTTCTAACCTAGCTGAAACACATCATAAGTCTTTACAGACTATTCAAAACAAAGCCCTGAAGATCATTACAGGCTGCACAGCTACTGCACCCACAGATCACCTACATCAAGAAACCAAAATCCTCAAAGTCAAAGACCATCTGGACATGAGAGGCACTCAATTCCTGGCAGCAGCCTCCACGAACCAAGACCACCCACTAAACTACATGGCAACACACCCACAGACACCAAGAAATATCAAAACAACACCCAGCACAAGGTATCACACACAATTATTGTCCTCTCTCCCTCCCTGCCCACCCCGAACCAACTTCCAGAAGCACATCCATACTCATATCTCTCACCGATCCATCCACTCACTCACAGACAACACGCAGCTGCATGCACGACCTCCCGAAATCCATCCTTCCGAATCCTCCCTTCCTCGCGAGGACAGAGTCCACCTGGCCAGGCTGAGATGCGGACACCATCCAGCTCTCCTAAGCTATCAGAAGAGACTGGATGACTCCGTTGTCGACTCCTGCCCGGGATGTAACACAGCACCCCATACCATTAAACACATCATAGAAGACTGCATTTCACACAACCACTTATGCCAACAACACAATCTACACTCATAATGAAGATGTATGAGGATTCGCGAAGTTCGGTGAGGGTGAAGGGTGTACTGAGTGATGAGTTCGCAGTCCGTGTTGGAGTCCATCAGGGTTCAGTGTTAAGCCCCCTCCTCTTTATTATGGTCTTGGAGGTGCTGTCTAGAGCTTTTAGAGGCGGACTCCCGTTGGAACTGTTTTATGCAGACGATTTAGTCCTAATAGCTGACAGTATGCAGGATGCTGAGGCCAAATTCAGAGAGTGGAGAGAAGGCATGGCGAGCAAGGGTTTAAGAGTCAATATTAACAAAACCAAGGTTATGCATTGTAGTTTGAGACTAGGTAATGTGGAAAAGAGCGGTGCATACCCATGTGCAGTGTGTGGAAAGGGAGTGGGCGTTAACTCAATTCAATGTAGCATCTGTCGATGTTGGGTACACCATGGGAGTAAGCGCTGTAGTAGAATAAAGGGGCCCCTGCCGAAGGATAAGTCAGAAATAGTGAAATTTGAGTGCGTAGTGTGCAAAGGCGAGCTTGTGTTAAGTGATGATCCTGTGGCTGTGAATTTTGGAAATGAGTCTTTGGAGCTGGTGAACAAGTTTTGTTACCTAGGAGATACCATCTCTGCCGGTGGTGGGGCCGAGGCTACCACTGTTGCTAGAATTAGGTGTGGCTGGGGGAAGTTCAGAGAATTGAAATTATATTAAATAATCACATAATTAAGCATCTTGAGAATAATAAATTAATCAGTGATAGGCAATATGGTTTTAGACGATGTCGATCAACTGCAGACATGCTTTGCCTTCTTACGCATCAAATCAACCAAGCTACAGACCAACATGGTGAAACACATACAATAGCACTGGATATATCAAAGGCATTTGATAGAGTCTGGCATCAATCCTTATTGTCGAAGATGTCACACTACGGCCTTGCATCATTAGTTCCACTAATTTCTTCTTATCTTCATAACAGAAAAATACGTGTAATGGTAGATGGCCTTTATTCTCAATTTCACTCAATAAATGCTGGTGTTCCCCAGGGATCAGTTTTGGCCCCAATTCTGTTCCTCATTCATATCAATGATCTCATATCTACCACTCATAATCCAATACATTCCTACGCAGATGACTCAACACTCCACAGTTCCTTCACATTTACCAATTCTGTCACCCAACCCGATCTTATAAATTCAAAAATAAACACTGCAATTTCTCTGAACCAGGACCTTTCTAGAATTAATGGATGGGGACAAAATAATCTAGTTTCCTTTAATGCACAGAAAACCAAGTACATTCAATTTTCTAACCGACAGAATCTCACTGACTCCCATATATTTTTTAATGATGTAAATATTCCCACTTCCCCTAGTATTGACATTTTCGGTGTAACATTAACTACTAACTTGAGCTGGACACATTATGTTAGAAGCATTGCTAAGAATGCCTCTAAAAAACTGGGACTCCTGTACAGAGATCGAGAATTCTTCACTGACGAGCAGTTGGCCGTGATATATAAAAGTCATGTGCGTTCTCAGATGGATTACTGTTCACCTCTGTGGGGTGGAAGTGGAGTGGTTGCATTGAGGCAGTTGGACAAAATTCAAAATAAAGCTATTAGATTAATCAATAACCCTGCAATCACACAGGACCTTCCTACATTATCCATACGAAGAAACGTTGCATCCCTTGCATTATTCTACAGATATTTTCACAGCAATTGTTCCGAGGAACTTGCTTCAATTGTGCCGCCTCTCCACATCTTTCCCCGCAGAACTAGGGCAGCTGAGAGCGCCCATGAATTTACACTTTCTCCTCCACAATGCAGAACTTCTGTTTATCAGAATTCATTTTGTGACGCATGTCGAGTATGAGCATGCTGTACAGAACGCCCAGTCAGGCCCCACTCTCGCTAGGATCGTCAGGGCAGGAACTTTGGCTGTAGTCTGTGTAGAGTTTCCTAACTTAGTTTATGTGAGCCGTTGTACTATAAGTATTATAAATATGTATTTTGTTTTCATCTGAGTCAACGAGTTCTATTTTATATCATTAGTTATAAGTGTTGTGTGTGGGACTTATTTGTAATGATGAGAGGAGAAGAGAGAGAGTTATGTAACGACGGCCCGGGGAGCGCGCCACGAGGTAGGTAGGCCTCCCTCCCTCCTCCCTCCTCAAGCGCGTGGGAAATCCTTTGTCGATCCCAGATTGAGAGAGAATATTACGTAATGATTGTCAGTGGGCGGTCCTTAGTAGTTTGCGATATGCCGCTAGAGGGCCGAGTATAAAAAGGAGAGGTCCTCGCCACAATTCTTTAGAACTCATCAGGCAGAGCGACTTCTCATATCCCTTGCAACTATCCATATTCTTCCGACTGATGTGAACTTTCTCTACTCTCTGAACAGCCTATCTTCTTCTCTTCTCGTCCCTTTTTAACCAATGACCCCTTTGGTGCAGATTTAGTCAGCCAAAGTATTATTGCTTGAGTTCTCACGAGATAAGTGCCTGTTAGATAGCCTATTTTTGGAAGGGTTAACTAGAATAGGATTGATTGATGTTTGTTGCACTCGTATATGCATTTCCCTGTGTGCGATTGTTCATGTTCCTGTTTTCTGCTGGTTTAGGCAATGCTAGACTGGGATAGGGTTTCTGAGTTGTGATTTCCTATGAGTACTAGGTTGCGGTTGAACCAGTACAATTGCAACGGAGACGTGGAACGCCTAGGTGGTCTTTCTGACTGTGTACCGTGGGAGTTTAGCACTGTGTTGCGAGTGAGGGCTTTTGCCTCTGCCACCCAACACTGTGCTATCTCATTTGCTTGACTTTGAGAGGATCGCCAGGAGAGAACCAGATACTAGTGATCTGGATCTCTCAAGAGAGCATCCCGTCAATTAACGTAATTTGGCCGCACAGTCTTAAGGACCTCGCTAGGCTACGAGCCGCTTGCTCAGCCATTGTCTCTTAACCTTATGTATCCCAGCTAGACTTTGCTCGACCAGCAGATACAGCATAGTATTGAAGCTTCTCCTTATGTATATTATTGTTTATGCACTATTGATTTCATGTGTGGCACGCTTAGCTACTTCAGAGATTAGTGGCCCACGAGCACAATCTTAGTAGGCTATTGCCAGTGCATTGTCGGAGTACTTCTTCTTAATGTTTGCCATATCCTATTGCTTATTCTTATAATTCTTCTTATGTCAATTTAAAGCCTTTAATTACCAGTGAGTTATTCATTAAATTGCTGTTCAAAATCCGATACTTACTTCTTATGAGTATTCGAGAAGCATCTAACTTATCAGAAGATTCCTTGCTTGATGCTCGAGGACTATTGTTTAACGTAACGTAATAGTGCCGATCCGAAGTAGAGGGTGGAGGACTTCTTAAGTTCTTAGTTCAAGGGTGGATTACTTCGGCTTCGGCCAACACTATTCTTTAGTGTTGTAGTACTTTCTTCTTTGTTTGATTGTTGACCAGACTAGATAACTCCCGTCTTGTTATTAGTCTGTTGTGTGAAACGCTAGTACCGAGTTCTTGTATACCCCGTTATAGCAGATAGAACTCTGGAGGGTAGTGGCGTTTTTTGTTCGGCTGGCAGTACTCTGGGGTTGGGATCGTGTGTTTCCGTTGTGGCAGCGAGCCATACTCGAGTCCTGTGTAAGAGCCCTAGTGCACCCGAGTGCCCGGTCGTAACAAATGGCGACCTTGCTTAGGATTTTGTGAACAGTATAATTTTTTGCAGAGTTGTACAACATTTGTTTGTTCGTACTTTAGCGTACATATTGAAGAATATTTTTTTTTGTAAGGCAATTAGGAGAGCATTTAAGAGACATCAGTTAATTTAGTAATTAGTGCTTACATAAGGGAGTTTAACACTTTTGTCTCGAGAATTTTTTGTGAACTTCAGTATGTCGTGCCCTAGTACTGACGAGGAGCGAGAGATGCCATTTGAGGAGGTGCCGTTAGTAACTAGTGAGGAGGATGCTAGACTTTTTGTGAGTAAGCGGTACCACGTGACGGAGGAGAGGCTGACTGGGGTGAATGTTTATGGCTTGCACCTGATAGCCAAGGTTTTGGGTCTATCCAATGTGGGAGGGATGTCCAAGGGGGAGCTGATTTCCTGGGTGTTGCGTGGGCGACATGGGGTTTCGGAGGAGAGGGCGTTTGGGGGGGTTCCTCCCCAGATCCCCTCTCACTCGACTCCCACAGTGCCGTCCACTCAGTTGCCGGAGGTTAGCACTCTCCCACAGAGGGATGAGAATTGGAAGATTGGAGTGCCCTCGGGCGGTGCGTATGGTGGTTCCCCAGTTCTTGCCCCCCCTCCTTCAGTAGTGGCAGCTCCCTCTTCCTGCCTGTCTCCAGATATGATATTTAAACTTGAGCTTGCTAAAATTGAGGCTAGGAGGCAGGAGAATGAGACTAGGAGGCATGAGATTGAGGTTGAGGCTAGGAAGCAGGAGAATGAGGCTAGGAAGCAGGAGAATGAGACTAGGAGGCATGAGATTGAGGCTGAGACTAGGAGGCATGAGGCTGAGCTTAGGTACGACTCAGAGAAATATTGTGCTCAAATAGATTTAGATAAGACTCGTGCAGAATCGACAGGGACTCGGATGGGCCGTGAGGGCCAAGTAAGAGAACAGTCCTTGTCCCACTTAGTCAAATTGGTGCCGGCATTTAGTGAAACTGAAGTCACAGAATTTTTTAATCGTTTTGAGAAGAAGTGTAGGGAGCATAATTGGCCTGAAGAGAAGTGGGCAGCTCTGGTCTCCTCAAGACTTACGGGTAAGGGTCTGAAGGCTTATGATGCACTACCTTTAGAGTCTTGCATTGACTACCCAGTATTGAAGAGAGCTGTCCTACGGGCATACGAGTTGCAACCAGAAACATATCGATTGAAGTTTCGGGGTGTTACGAAGACTAGGGAGGCGACCTTTCTTGAACATGCCCGGGACTTAAAAGATGCACTTACAAACTGGACACGTTCTGAGAAAGCTGAGACGGCCGAACAGTTGACTGAGCTGTTTCTGCTCGAGCAGTTTTATAAGTGTACTGGTGCAGATATGACTTTAACTATTAAAGAAAAGAACCCTAAAACTCTACAGGAGGCAGCTGAGATGGCTGACCTCCGGCTATCACTAATTCGTGGGTGCGGGTCTGCCCAGCGTAGTGAGGCAGGTAACAAGGGGCGTGACGCCCCACCCCCCCGAGTTAGTGATATACATTATGCAAATAAGTACAAGAGCTATGATACCAAGACTGACCACAAGACTAGCACCGTCCCATTTAAGAAGGGGCCGGGCCCTTCCCAGTACCAAGGGAAGCCCAGAGGGGAGTTGGAGTGTTATCATTGTCATGAAAAGGGGCACTTTGCAAGAGTCTGTCCTAGCAAACCACCTACAGCAGCTGTGTCTTTGGCCTGCAACATTGGTGTGTCTTCGAAGTTTTCTGAGTTTGCCCGGGGCAGTTCGTCAGAGGCTGAGGCACAGCCAATGCAGAAGCACCTGGGAGGCTCGAACCCTGCTCAGGATGTTTTTTGCGACCATAGAGGACGGGGTTGCGTGATGTGGGCGGGGCGCAAGCATGGAGTAGAGGTCTTGCGTGATACAGGTGCTTCCCAGACTCTGATGAATAACTTGACTGGCTACCCTATAAATGCGGCTCGGGTGGTAGTGGTGCAGGGTATTAATGCAACTCGGTCATACCCGCTGGTGCGGTTGGAGTTAGAGGTGGATGGTGTGGCACGTGAATTGGATGTCGGGATTGTGGAGAAACTGCCAGTGGAGGGCGTCGACCTTCTTCTCGGCAACGACTTTGCAATGCCCGCTTCTGAGGTTCTACCCTTAGTCGTTGCCGAGAGGCCGGCCGACGTGAGTGGGGAAGAGCAAGAGTGGGTCGAGCAGTGCCAGACACAACCCATGGCGTGTGTTGTCACCCGAGCTCGGGCAGATAAAGTGTCACAGCCTAGTCCTCCGTCTTCAGACCAGCAGAGGAACGATCAACAGGAGGAGGCTAAAGCTGGAGTTGGTTTTAAGAGTTTTGACTCGGCGGCTCTCCTGGGTGATTCAGTATTGGCACCTATGTTAGAGTCTGGAGAGGCCCCAGGACCTGTCACAGCTAGTGAGGAGGTAGGGCAGGAAGAGACTCCGAGGCAGCAACGTTACACACGGAGAGAAAAAAGGGTTGCTCAGTTTGATATTGGGGGAGGACTTGGGTTGCTTCGGAAGCATCTAGACAGGTTGGTTCCCTCAGATATTTGTAACCTGCAGTTGGAGGATCCGGAAGTTCAGAAGTGTGGTAATGGTGCTGTCGAGATTAAACACGAGGACGGGGAAGCATGTCATGTGAACCTGTTGGAGGAGTTTGTGAGGCAACCACCTGAGCAGCCTACTGTCCCTGCGTTGGTCTGCCGCGGCCAAGGTGGAGAAGGGGAGGGGGGTAGTAGGGCACAGGTGGAGGAGAGAAGGGATTGTCATGTCTCGGCGGAACAGTGGGCGGGGGACACGAGTCTGGTGGCTGTGGAAGCGCTAGAGCACCTGCCTGAGCAGCAGTGTGCAGCACTCCAGCACCAGCTCGGTTCATACCCCACTGGTCGTGCCGAGCCCCTGAGTCTCACAACTCGGGCGGTGCAAGATGTTCCACGGGCAGGTCACGTGACTGTTGAAAGACCGTTAGCCTCGTTGTTTCGGTGGTTCAAGGTGGGCGACGAGGCTTTGGCATGGTTGCCAGGTCAGGGTCGACCCATGGCTGCCAAGGGTGGTGGTCAAAAGGAGGACATTGAGCAGATTGGTAAGGTCGGCTGTGGTATCGCAGTGCCCGGTCGTCGCATAGCCTCCCAATGCTGCTCTAGTCTAATGCAACAGCCCTACCATAGACCGACTGTATCTGGCCATGTCGCTGAAAGCGGTGATGCTGCGCAGGCAGATGTTGTCACAAGGAATGCGGGGGTGCGCATGTACGGTATCGGCGGGGAAGCCTTAGCAATAATGAACTGTGGGAGTGACTGCACAGGTGGTACTGATTGTCCCTCTCATGACCTGGCTGTTCTAGGGACGAAGGTGGAGAAGGAGGGAGACTACAGGTTAGAAGCTGCGGTCTCGGCTGGGTTGTGGGAGGGCACTAGGCATGTTGTTCGTGGAGACAGTGCAAGGCAGTTGTTTACTAGGCTATGGCAGTACTTTCGCATGTTTGTTGCTTCTCCAGGCCTGATGTACGGGGTAGAATCCGACATGCAGGCTGGAGATAGTGCAAGGCTCAGTTTAATTCCCTACCGTATAAATCCTGCTCGACAGCCTATGGTGCAAGCAGAGCTGGATTACGTGTGGACGAAGGGTCTGAGGGATAAGGAATGTCGTGAGTGGTCGTTGCTTGTAACTTTGTCCGAGCGTGCTAAAGAGGTATGTGGTTTTGTTGTGGACGGGAGTACCTACCAGTGCAATGTTATGCCTGACGGACTTAAGAATGCACTAGCAACGTTTCAGAACCTGATGAATGAAAGTGAAAAGGACGATGATGCGCTGGGGCATTTCGAGGTCTATGTTCCAGCCTATGGTCCGGTCGTTGTAGTTTACCCAGATCATCACCCTCTCAAGATCTTGGACCAGTTTCACAATCGGAATATGAGGCTGACCAGGTGGTCACTAAGGTTATTGGAGTATAACCTGGACATACGCCATATTGCCGGTTGTGATAACGTGGTTGCAGATGGTCGTTCAAGGGTATATGATCCTGGGTAGATTGACACACGGGTAGCCTCCTGCTTTAGTTTGAATAGTATTTTGCGCTTGGTGCTTGTTGGCTCGCGGTTGTAGCCCAGCGTATTGGGTCGTAAAGCAGGAGTTGAGCGTTTGGTATAGAAGAAAAATAGGCTGCCCTTATAGTGCAGCCGGAAAAAACATATTAAAATATAAAAATCATAAAAAAAACTCTTTCTTTTAATATAGATAATTGTATAAGTTTGTCATAGCCTATAGAGTTTGAGTAGTCCACGAACTATCAAACGGCTGAGCTGCTGTAAGCTCGCTCTGGGAGCATGATATTATGTCTTTTACTATTGTTGGGAGGAGTTCTGAAATGTGAATTTTTTTTTAAGATGTGTTTTAGTGATAAACTCAGCGTTGTTTTAGTGCCATGCGGTCGCTGGGTGTGAGGGGTTTGATGGGGTTCTGTATATCAGATTTTAGCTCAGGGTTGAGCAAGTAAAATCTTGGGGGAGGTGTGACGCATGTCGAGTATGAGCATGCTGTACAGAACGCCCAGTCAGGCCCCACTCTCGCTAGGATCGTCAGGGCAGGAACTTTGGCTGTAGTCTGTGTAGAGTTTCCTAACTTAGTTTATGTGAGCCGTTGTACTATAAGTATTATAAATATGTATTTTGTTTTCATCTGAGTCAACGAGTTCTATTTTATATCATTAGTTATAAGTGTTGTGTGTGGGACTTATTTGTAATGATGAGAGGAGAAGAGAGAGAGTTATGTAACGACGGCCCGGGGAGCGCGCCACGAGGTAGGTAGGCCTCCCTCCCTCCTCCCTCCTCCCTCCTCAAGCGCGTGGGAAATCCTTTGTCGATCCCAGATTGAGAGAGAATATTACGTAATGATTGTCAGTGGGCGGTCCTTAGTAGTTTGCGATATGCCGCTAGAGGGCCGAGTATAAAAAGGAGAGGTCCTCGCCACAATTCTTTAGAACTCATCAGGCAGAGCGACTTCTCATATCCCTTGCAACTATCCATATTCTTCCGACTGATGTGAACTTTCTCTACTCTCTGAACAGCCTATCTTCTTCTCTTCTCGTCCCTTTTTAACCAATGACCCCTTTGGTGCAGATTTAGTCAGCCAAAGTATTATCGCTTGAGTTCTCACGAGATAAGTGCCTGTTAGATAGCCTATTTTTGGAAGGGTTAACTAGAATAGGATTGATTGATGTTTGTTGCACTCGTATATGCATTTCCCTGTGTGCGATTGTTCATGTTCCTGTTTTCTGCTGGTTTAGGCAATGCTAGACTGGGATAGAGTTTCTGAGTTGTGATTTCCTATGAGTACTAGGTTGCGGTTGAACCAGTACAATTGCAACGGAGACGTGGAACGCCTAGGTGGTCTTTCTGACTGTGTACCGTGGGAGTTTAGCACTGTGTTGCGAGTGAGGGCTTTTGCCTCTGCCACCCAACACTGTGCTATCTCATTTGCTTGACTTTGAGAGGATCGCCAGGAGAGAACCAGATACTAGTGATCTGGATCTCTCAAGAGAGCATCCCGTCAATTAACGTAATTTGGCCGCACAGTCTTAAGGACCTCGCTAGGCTACGAGCCGCTTGCTCAGCCATTGTCTCTTAACCTTATGTATCCCAGCTAGACTTTGCTCGACCAGCAGATACAGCATAGTATTGAAGCTTCTCCTTATGTATATTATTGTTTATGCACTATTGATTTCATGTGTGGCACGCTTAGCTACTTCAGAGATTAGTGGCCCACGAGCACAATCTTAGTAGGCTATTGCCAGTGCATTGTCGGAGTACTTCTTCTTAATGTTTGCCATATCCTATTGCTTATTCTTATAATTCTTCTTATGTCAATTTAAAGCCTTTAATTACCAGTGAGTTATTCATTAAATTGCTGTTCAAAATCCGATACTTACTTCTTATGAGTATTCGAGAAGCATCTAACTTATCAGAAGATTCCTTGCTTGATGCTCGAGGACTATTGTTTAACGTAACGTAATAGTGCCGATCCGAAGTAGAGGGTGGAGGACTTCTTAAGTTCTTAGTTCAAGGGTGGATTACTTCGGCTTCGGCCAACACTATTCTTTAGTGTTGTAGTACTTTCTTCTTTGTTTGATTGTTGACCAGACTAGATAACTCCCGTCTTGTTATTAGTCTGTTGTGTGAAACGCTAGTACCGAGTTCTTGTATACCCCGTTATAGCAGATAGAACTCTGGAGGGTAGTGGCGTTTTTTGTTCGGCTGGCAGTACTCTGGGGTTGGGATCGTGTGTTTCCGTTGTGGCAGCGAGCCATACTCGAGTCCTGTGTAAGAGCCCTAGTGTACCCGAGTGCCCGGTCGTAACAATTTATCCCCAGAGCTACTACTCTTTGGAATTCACTTCCCTCGAATTGCTTTCCACAAACTTACAATCTACAAATGTTTAAATCCAGTTGTTACAAACATTTTATGAATGGAGGATGCCTTTAGGCACATGGACCTTTTTGTTTTATCTGTGTTTTTCCTTCCTCCGTTCATTGTCTCTTTAAAAAAAAAAAAAAAAAAAAAAAAAAAAAAAAAAAAAAAAATTGATGCCAATCCTGACCATGAAAAGAATGCCTCTTCCCCAGAAGGGAAAGGTGTATGCCTCATGTGTTAGAAGTGCAATGACGTATGCCTCAGAAACATGGGCCGTTAAAGTAGAGGATGTCAACAGAATGGAGCGTAATGAGATGAGAATGGGGAGATGGATGTGTGGGGCCAGGCTACAGGATAGAATAACAAATGTTGAGCTGAGGAGACGTTTAGGTATAAAGAGTATTAGCGAGGTGATGCGTACAAGTAGACTGGGATGGTATGGACATGTGGAGAGAATGGATTAACAAAATTGGGTGAAAAAATGCAGGTCTGTGATTGTGGAGGGAGCTGCACCAAGGGGTGGACCGAGGAAGACCTGGGATCGGACTATACTCGCCGATCTCAAATCCAAGAACTTGACAAGTGAAGCAGCCCTTAACAGGGTTGCCTGGAATGCCGCCATTAGGACAAGAGACTGAAACTGCACTTATGTGTGGAACACTCACAATTATTGTCCTCTCTCCCTCCCTGCCCACCCCGAACCAACTTCCAGAAGCACATCCATACTCATATCTCTCGCCAATCCATCCACTCACTCACAGACAACACGCAGCTGCATGCACGACCTCCCGAAATCCATCCTTCCGAATCCTCCCTCCCTCGCGAGGACAGAGTCCACCTGGCCAGGCTGAGATGCGGACACCATCCAGCTCTCCTGAGCTATCAGAAGAGACTGGATGACTCCGTTGTCGACGCCTGCCCGGGATGTAACACAGCACCCCATACCATTAAACACATCATAGAAGACTGCATTTCACACAACCACTTACGCCAACAACACAACCTACACTCAATGAGAGCTCTGTGGGAAAGCCCGATCGTGGCCGTGGCCTTCCTCAGGGACTCGGGGCTGTTCGGCCAGGCAGCTTAGGGAACAACAACAACAACAACAACACTCAGTCTTAAAATTTTATGTATGTATGTATGTAATGAGAGCTATGTGGGAAAGCCCGATCGTGGCCATGGCCTTCCTCAGGGACTCGGGGCTGTTCGGCCAGGCAGCTTAGGGAACAACAACAACAACAACAACCTTTAACCATCTTGGTGGTGTAATGGTTAAGGTGTCAAAAATCTGTGTGTGATAACCCGGGTTCGAATCCTGGTGGATCGCATCATGTGCTTTCATTAATTTCATTGGAGGTGTTTGGTGTTGTGGTGAAGTTAATAAAAAATAGATAATATATCAATTCAAAATCCTTGGATATCACAAGTTTGATAAAAAAAAATAATGTTAAAAAGAATAGAATGTAAAAATTATGGTGGCAATCCTAGAGTTATAGTTGTTTTATAGTTGCATGTGTTAGGTTCCTTCCTTGATAGTTTAGTTATGACATGGACAGTTTTTGTATGATATGGTTAACCTAAAATGCATTTTATTGCCACCTTGCTTTTCATTTGCTTTAGTTGACTTGCTACAAGCACAATATTAGCCTCCTGGGACCTAGTCAAAATATATAGTTGCGGATATTTATATCTTGATACTGTAGTGCCAGAGTATATACATACTGTAGTACAATATGTTAAGAGCTATAATAAACCTGAAATATAATTACCCTGTTGGTCCTCCATTCAATTTGAGGAAGTGGTAATATAATTAAAGTAAACATGTACAGTAAATATAATGAAATATAGATTATATATTGAACTGAAACAATGGATGGTACTCCAATATCTTAACTAAAGAAGTCTGAGCATTTGCCTGTACAACACAAATTTGTATAAGTGTGGAGAAATAATTGATCGCAGCTGTACCATAGCAATATAGAATAGTGTCTTCTTTTCTGTCTTGTAAGCCAAGTGATTATCTCACCAGCCTCTTGAGGGGAAGCCCATGTATGTCATGGGTTTGAGTCCACCTGGTTATGACCAATTTCGTCTCTAGGACAATAAAAAACAAATAGTGCACTTAGCCAACAGTGGTTGTATGAAGTGAGAGAAAAAAGTAAACCCCTTCAGAATGATTATGCTTGTTTTCTGGCTATCATTAGCAGATTTTACTCAGATTAGGGGGAAACAATAGGAAAAGTGGGGATTGGGCCTAAGTATATGCATACACAGGACATTACCTGTGGAAGTCGGAGGGTAAATCTAGATATATCCCTTCAGCTTACTGTTTGGTACCTAGATGTCCTTTTTATAAACAGTAAAATCTTCTAATGTTGGTCAAATTAAAATGTAGTGAAAGAGTTAATTGACCACTTGCAAGTTTCGGGCTACTGTATAAAGAAGTTCAAGATTTTAACATGAATATATTGAGCTGAAATAGGAAAAATATATGTGGGTTTGTGATGGATGAAATTTATGGTAATTTTTATTTAATGTACTCATGGGATGGGGACGTTGGTTGAGAGACTCAGACCAAGAGTGAGAGCAGTGGAAATGAATTACTTAAGGAGTGCGTGCGGAGTTACATGGAGGGAGGGATAGACAGACTAATGAGGAAGTAAGAAGGAGGTGTGGTGTGGAGGTAGATGTGCTGGAAAGTGTGAAAAGGAACAACTTGAGATGGTTCAGCCATATGGAACGTATGGAAAGCGAGAGAACGACGAAGAGGGTGTACGAGAGCGAGGTGGAGGGACAGAGAGGGAGAGGTAGACTGAATGAGAGGTGGAAGGATGGAGTGAGGAAGTACATGAACGAAGGCGGTGTTGGTTGGGGGGAGGGGCGTCGACTGACTGGGGACAGAAGTGCATGGGGGCGGTTCGTTCGTGGCCACCCCTTCGGGGATCACGGCATCAGGCAATAGATGGGTGTATTACAAACATATTATGCCTGAACGTGACGATAGTGCGTTGTTATGTGTGCAATTAGTTTGCTTGGGAACCAGATTAACTTGCTCATGTAGTAATGTACACCCTATGTGGTGGATTGTGTTCTTTCATTTCATAAATGTTATTTTAGTAAGCGTTGTTTCCACATAGCGATTTTGATATGTTGTTTTGACTTTATATTGTCTTTGTCCCAGTTTTGGTTTGACTTTGTTTGCAAGTTTTACATTTTAATTCTTGTGTAGCAGCGATATATTTGTGCTTGGACTTCCTTATAGCCTGAAATTGTTGCGGTGTTACTTGCATGTGGTGGCTTGTATGTCTGTCCTGACCTTCTCCCACCTTACAGGAAGGAGATGTCCAGCCTGAGTTTGTCTCTAGTCCTGACAGTTTAAAGGAAATTATTAGTGGGGACGAGTCATTTCAGGTACTGTTTCTTTTATAATATGAAATACCACTGCAATTTTTGTTAGTGCTCTCTTGTTTTTTCTTCATAAATAATCAGAATATAATTTTGCTGCATTTTGATTGTCTTTTTCACTATGGCTTTTCACATGTACTGTATATAAAACATCTTTCATATATATTACTGTATTTTTCTTTTCTTGACTGCTTTTGGTCTTGTTTTTCTTGGCTCAGTCTTGACTACATTATTATATATGTGGGAATCTTATTTACCAATGTACATTTTTCTCCCAGCTATGATTTATCTACAATATCCTCAAGATGCTTATTTTAACTTTATTTTGTTCTTTTTGTTTTATTTACACTTTAAGTCTGGGTGACATCTTTATTATATTTATTTAACCTTTCTTTAGATGATTGTGCGCTGTTTAAGAAGGATCTGTGGTAGTTAATGGGTTGCTTCAGATAGTTTGTAGTTATTTAATTGCTAAAGGTCCTTCCTAAATAAAATAAAATCATCAAATAGTGGTAAAAACAAATGAAAAGGACATCAACCTTACTGAAAGGGTTAAGGAGAGCTCCCATACCGGTAATGGCAAAAATATATTTAGCTACTTGAAGCAATATTGATAAATAATATCACCCTCTTCAGTGAAAGAAGGCAAGAGTTATAACATTTGTTTATATATTGAGTAGGGTAAGACGGGGTAATTTCGCCGAAAATCGCGTATTTTGACAAATAGAAACTGCCACAAATGGAATTTTTAAATTTTTTATTTTTTATCTATACATTCAGCCTATCTGCTATAGATGCCCAAAAAACGAAAACAAAAATATAATGTTTTGGTCATGCGGCCGAATTTTTGAAAAAAGTCACTCTCGCGGCGAAATTACCCTGCCCGGCGGGGTAATTTCGCCGCGACCTATTCTACGCATCATCTAGCTAGTAAACTAGATAACATTATATGATTGGGCGGGTGCCCAACCCCGAAAGGAGTTGAAATAGGGGAGCTATCCCCCCCGCCAAAGGCGGCTTTCTAGGGCCTTTCCTAGCTGATGCTGAGAGGATTGGGTTCTAGTCATGTGGTGATGAGCTGGTCTATCCGAGTGAGAACTGAGCGATCTCTGCCATACCCATAGCTTACTCTGACTGTTCCTTTTACTTATATATCTTCTAGATCTCAAGTGGCGGCGTCTTTTCCGTGGATTGACCTCCCTACTGCCAACCTAGAAGTTGGCAGATTGGGAGCCAAAGCGTCACATTTTTCCCTTACCCCTCAACTTTCCCTTCATAATTGCTGAGGGGCACAGGGCCTTGGGTGGGGCTTTGGTTTCCCGGACGTTTCCGCACCCTCCTCAGCTCCCTGCCTTGGAGTGGCTTCCAGTCACCCGGGCTTTGTTAGTGGTAAGCAAGGAGGATTTTGTGGGGGCGCTCGTTTATGGCCTTGGCCTTGCTCGAGACCTTGGGGCTGTTCGGCCAGACAGCCTGAGGAACAACAACAACAACAACAACATTATATGATTTGGGTGATGGGCTGGTCTATCAGAGTGAGAACTGAGCGATCTCTGCCATACCCATAGCTTACTCTGACTGTTCCTTTTACATTTTCTAGATCTCAAGTGACGGCGTTTCTTCCGTGGATTGACCTCCCAATCTACCAAGATTGGCAGCCAAAGCGTCACATTTTTCCTTTGCCCCTGGCTTTATTGTGGTCGGCAGGGAGGGTTCTTAGGGGGCGCTCAGTTATGGCCTTGGCCTTGCTCTGGGCCTTGGGGCTGTTCGGCGAGGCAGCTTGGGGAACAACAACAACAACAACAACATTATATGATTAATGGCCAGACAAAACACTAGCATGCAGGTAAAAGTAATGAAAACATAACAAACCCAAACTGACACTAAACATGCCAATAGAAAAATGTTGCACGCACACACACACAACTGAACAGGGCGGGCAGAGATGCAGGTGTGTCACACGTGTAGGCCTAGGCGCCACTGTGTCTACTGCGAGTGTGGAAGCTTCTAGTGCGGGTGTGGAGTTGTGGACATGTAGTGTGGGTGTGGACGTGTCTAGTGCGGTTGTGGACGTATTTATTAGGCCTACGGGTGTGGAAGTATTTAGTGCGGGTGTGGACATGTCTCGTGTGGGTGCGGCGTGTAGGTTGCTAGTACAAAGTACCAGGCAGCAGCTGACGGCTACTGCCAACACTGTGTCACACACAAACATACAAACAAACATACACACATACAAACCACCCACAAACACCCCCACACACACCCGACCATACCGTCAGACGCACCGCTAGCCCCGACTCCAGGCCCCGCGAAACTACAACAAAACCTAAGCCAAACTAGATCTACAACCTAAGTCAAACTAGCTATACAACCTAAACCAAACTTGCTCTACAACCTAAACCAAAACTGCTCTACAACCTAAGCCAAACTGCAGCCGAATCCATGCAATAGTTTCTGAGATATCGGCGTTTGAATGCAAATTATTAGCGCCGCGGCGAAATTACCCCGTCTTACCCTATACTGCATTCTAATTAAGTTTTCACCATTTCCAACCAATCATGTTCATTCATAATCATACTTAAGGGGTGATAATTTACTGCCAAGTTAATTTGAATGGAGTGTAGTGTGGTTGCTTTCCTTCCTCATTGATTATGTTAGTGTGATTCTTAAAGCATAAATTTGAAGTGAAACTGTTGTAGCTAATTGACTGTATATTGGTGATCAGGCGAATCCAACCTCGAAGATCACAGTAAGACGTGAGCGTAGTGGTGGAGGTGGTGAGGCAGGGGGAGTGAACCACCGTCACCACCACCACCATCACCACCACACTGATGAGAGTGACGGCAGCAGTAGTCAGCGGGTGGACGAGGGAGCTACCGATCATGATGGTGATATTGAGGACTGTAGTGAACATGATGATGACTCCACACAACACTCAAACCACCTCATGTACTACCCTCATAATGAAGACACTGCAAGGTAACTTTATTATGGCTTTAATGATTTATTTACTTCTATGTTGATGACCTTATGTACTATTATTATTGCGATATGACCTGGCCGGGCCTCAAACCCGTGTCAGAAGTGCAGCAGTCCAACACCAAACTAATTAAAATTGACCACCGAGGAGCTTAAAAGTTATGGCTTCATTTGGAACCAGCACCACCACCAACCACTCTGACTCGTGGTCACGTAGCTTAATGCCATACACACATTCACCCACACAAAAAAGTACTAGAGAAGGATACTTGTAATTTGGGGCACAGGGCCTCATAGAATATACATACAGTATACCCAAATAATACAGATACAGTAGTGCATTGTTAGTCATTATAATGTAAAACTTGCAAAATAAACAAACCAAAACAGAGACAACATTGCTGTTTTTATTTGAATGCCCTTGCAATGCCTCCAACATTTTGAAGCAGTTGTTCATACGTTCAATTTTTTGTTACTATTTTACTTAAAGTAAAGCTGAGAAGGAACTCGTGGGTTTTTACTATGCATTTATTATTGTGTGAAAATATTGTTGCAGTGACTTCACTGTGAATGCCATGGATGTGGAGGAACTGCGACGGTCTCAGCGGCGACACAGGAAGGCCCGACCAGAGAGACCCACAGACATCCCCCTCGTATCTGTCTCTGGATCACAGGACTCGGATGACGATGATGAGGTCAGCACCAGTAGTTGTAGTTTGGGACCCGCGAGGGCAGTTCTTGGTCACCATAATATGCTCTCTCTCTCTCTCTCTCTCTCTCTCTCTCTCTCTCTCTCTCTCTCTCTCTCTCTC
>JBAKBP010036048.1:0-18840 GCA_037953745.1 Lithodes maja
GAGAGGGAAATAATTTCAAGCAAGCAGTTCGGGTTCAGAAAAGGTCATTCGTGTACCACAAATTTGTTGAGTTACTATGATAGGGTAATTGACATTGTACAAGGGAGGGAGGGGTGGGTGGATTGTATTTACTTAGATTTCAAGAAGGCATTTGATAAGGTGCCTCATAAGAGATTGTTGTGGAAGCTCAGGACTGTGGGGCGGGTTGAGGGAGTATTATTAAAGTGGATGGAAAACTATTTAATTGGGAGGGAAATGCGAACAGTAATAAAAGGAAAGTTCTCCTCGTGGAAAAGGGTAAAAAGCGGAGTGCCTCAAGGATCGGTGTTGGCCCCAATCATGTTTTTGGTTTTCATCAACGACCTTCAAATGGGAATAGGCTCATATATATCTATGTTTGCTGATGATGCAAAATTAATGAAGCATATTACAAGTAGGAGTAGTTGTGAAGAATTACAGAGAGACCTAGATAAGTTATATGAGTGGAGTCAAACTTGGAAAATGGAATTCAACACGAGTAAGTGTCAGGTTCTTGAGATGGGAAAAAGTAAATATAGACCTTCTTGGGGATATAAAATAGGAGATGAAATAATTAGTAAAGCTGTGAAAGCAAAAGACCTAGGGGTAGTTGTGGCAGACAGCTTGTCACCTGAACAGCATATAAATAAAATAACTGGTGAAACCTATGCAGTGTTGACTAACATGAGAATAGCTCTGAATTATTTAGATGAAGAGATGTTAGCAAAAATAATAGGGACAATAATACGACCAAGACTGGAGTATGCAGCAGTGGTGTGGTCTCCACACCTTATAAAACATAATAAAAAACTGGAAAGAGTTCAGAGAGTTGCCACTAAGATGATAGCTAGCCTTAGAGACCTGCCTTATGAGGAAAGATTGGAGAGGCTAAAGCTGCCAACGCTGAGGGAGAGGAGAGAGAGAGGTGACATGATCATGATGTTTAAGTGTGTGAAAGGTTTTGAGAAGATCGACAAGGGAGATTTTGTGGTGAGGGACGAGGGAAGAACCAGGGGTCATGATTGTAAGTTGAGGAAAGTTATATGTAAGTCTGATGTAAGAAAGTTCAGCTTCCCGTATAGAAGCATTGAGTGTTGGAATAAGTTGGATGGGGAGGTGGTGGGAGCAAGAAATATCCAAACTTTTAAAGCAAAATTGGATAAATGTAGAGAGAGAGACAGGACAACACGAGCTTAGGCTCAAATCCTGTATACTACAATTAGGTGAGTACAGACACCAAGAAATATCAAAACAACACCCAGCACACGGTATCACACACAATTATTGTCCTCTCTCCCTCCCTGCCCACCCCGAACCAACTTCCAGAAGCACATCCATACTCATATCTCTCGCCAATCCATCCACTCACTCACAGACAACACGCAGCTGCATGCATCCCGAAATCCATCCTTCCGAATCCTCCCTCCCTCGCGAGGACAGAGTCCACCTGGCCAGGCTGAGATGCGGACACCATCCAGCTCTCCTGAGCTATCAGAAGAGGCTGGATGACTCCGTTGTCGACGCCTGCCCGGGATGTAACACAGCACCCCATACCATTAAACACATCATAGAAGACTGCATTTCACACAACCACTTATGCCAACAACACAACCTACACTCAATGAGAGCTCTGTGGGAAAGCCCGATCGTGGCCGTGGCCTTCCTCAGGGACTCGGGGCTGTTCGGCCAGGCAGCTTAGGGAACAACAACAACAACCATATTTGGTCCGAGGGGGGCCTTGTTGAACCTAACCATAGCCTCCTATGCATACGACATAACACTCACAAGCACGCACCAAAACCCAGACACCCAATGTTGTGAAAGTCAAGGGGATACTGGATTACTTAGACGAGGGTTATGGATGGGTAACAGAATTGGAGGAGGTGAGAAGGTTAGGAAAATATAAGAAGGGCGAGATGAGACCACTAAGAGTGGAACTAAAGTTTAGATCAACAGCAGAAGCAGTAGCCAATGTGAGCTGGAAATTAAATTTGACAGAGCTGAATCATATAAGGGTAAAAAAAGGACCTAAGTGTAGAAGAACGAAAACAGTTAAAGGAACTCCAAGCTAAGGCTGATGAAGAGAATGGAAAGTTGTCTGAAGAGCAAAAGAAGAATTTTTTTTTGGAGAATAAGGGAAGGGCAAGTAAGGAAGTGGTACATCAGGAGCCACCAAGAACCGAAAGTAAGAGGAGTGATAGGGAAAGAGACAGAGAGACAAGTACGAAGTCAAAGCAAGGAGACGGAGCGAGAGATAATGCAGGGAGCAGGGGACCGGAGAGAGAGTCAGGATGTGGTGGAGAAGGTGGAACAGAGGGAGAGAGAGCGGGTGTGGGAGGTTGTGGAGGGGGAGGGAGGAGAATAGAATTAGCAGGGGAGGTGGAACTGGGTCAGGGAAGGGATGGAGGAGGAGGTGAACCTGGTAGGAGGCAGAGAGGGAAGAGAAAAAAGGAGGTGGATTCAAATATACTGTGCTACTACACTAATATAGATGGAATAAACAGTAAAAAGGTAGAGTTAGATGATATATTAAGAAAAGATCAACCACAGATAGTCTGTTTGACGGAGACAAAGCTGAACCAGGACTTTGACAGCAACATAGTGTTTAGTGAAGGATATAATATATGGAGATATGATAGGAAGGGTAAAAGGGGTGGTGGAGTGGCAGTATTAGTTAAGAACCCTATGACAGCAAAGCACGTGGAGTTAAATAATGACAAGGCAGAAATAATGGCAGTTGAACTCAATGATATAGAAGGAAAAAAGCTAGACATAGCAGTAGCTTACATGCCACCAAAGACCAGAGCATGGAGGGAGTTGGAGTTTGAGGAGATGGTAGAGGATATGATTCAGTCGTTGAGAAGATTGCTTTTAAGGAAGAATCGATTGATCTTGGTAAGAGATTTCAACTGTAGTGAGGTTGATTGGGAATCGGGAGATGCAGGGCCAAATCAGAGATCTTGGGGAAGTCGGCTAATAATAATAATAATAATAATAATAGTTCTTAAAGCTAGCGCATGCTAAGCTAGCTAAGGATAGCTCAATAAGGCCGATTAGGCGTATTTCCATTGGGGTCCTGTACTACTACCCCATCCCTTTGCTCACGAGGGATGGTAACGACTCAGTGCTTGTGAAAAATCTTTAATGCGCCGAGCGTGGGCGCGAACCCGGGCCTTCTGGGTGGAAGTCCGAGACGCTAGTCACTACACCAAGCGAGCCGCTAGTGGAGTTGGTTACGGAAAATGTACTTGCACATGTGAAGGAAAATACAAGAATGAGGGGTAAAAACGAACCTTCTAAACTCGATCTGATTTTTACAAAAGATCCTCACGAAATTAGTGATATAAACTATTTATGTCCTGTAGGTAAAAGTGATCACCTATTACTAAAATGGAAGTTGACCTCGAGTAATGCCAATAGATTAGACAATAGCTACATAAATGACAGATTAAATTATAGTAAAGCTGATTATGTATCCTTGAAAAGATATTTAGAGGGAGTAGATTGGGATCTTATTTTTAAGGAACAGGACGTACAAGGTAAATATAGTAGATTCCTCGAAATTTATAGAGTAGGAACCAATCTGTTTGTCCCAAGATATAAAACTGGAAATTTTACTAAGCAGAAAGATTTGAAATGCAAAAGAGCTTTGGGTAGGCGTGATGCAGCTTGGGCTAGATTAAGAAGAAGGAACACTGAGAGTAATCGGAATAAATATAAACAGGAGAGGAATAGATATGTTAACATAATTAGGCAAGTTAAAATGAACTATGACAAGAACATAGTAAATAAATGTGAAAGTGACCCTAGATTATTTTATAAATATATAAACAGTAAGTTGAAGGTAAAGAAACAAATTGCTAAATTAAGAGTTGATGCTAGGACGTATGAAAATGTATCGGACATGTGTGAGGTAATGAATAACAAATTGGGGTCAGTTTTTACTAGAGAGGAAGGTTTTGACGAACCACAGGCGGGAGTACTGAAGAGTGGTCTTAGTAAGATTGAAATAACTAGAGATGAGCTGTTATCTGCGATGAGAGGACTTGAAGTAAGGAAAGCTATGGGACCGGATGAAGTGTCTGCCTGGGTTTTAAAGGAGTGTGCAGAGCAATTAGTGGAGCCAGTGAGGGACATAATTCAAGCTTCCTTAGATAAAGGACAGGTTCCTGTTGAATGGAAAAGAGCTAATATCATCCCGATATACAAGAATGGAAACCCTGAGGACCCTCTAAACCAGTTTCACTTACTAGTATTGTATGCAAGATTTGTGAAAAGCTAATTAGGAAGAGATGGATGAAAATGTTGGAGAGAAAGAAGATAATAACCCCAAAGCAATTTGGATTCAGAGAAGGGACATCTTGTGTTACCAGTTTGCTATGTTATTACAGTAGGGTGATAGATGTACTCCAAGAAAGAGGCGGATGGGTGGACTGCGTCTACTTAGACCTTTCCAAAGCATTCGATAAGGTACCACATAACAGATTGTTATCTAAGCTTGAGACGCTAGGATGTGTCAGGGGGGGTTTGCTGAAATGGATGGAGAGCTATTTAACAGATAGGGAAATGAGGACCAACATTAGAGGAACTTACTCATCGTGGCGGAAAGTTGAGTGGTGTGCCGCAGGGATCTGTGTTGGCACCTCATGTTCCTTGTGTACGTGAATGACCTGCCGATAGGCATAAATTCCTACATGTCAATGTTTGCAGACGACGTAAAAATTATGAGACAAATAACAAATAAAAGTAGTTGTGAGGAGCTGCAAGGGGATTTAGATAAAATATATGAATGGAGCACCAAGTGGAAAATGAAATTTAATATAAGTAAATGCCATGTGTTAAATATGGGAAGAAGTGTGAATAGACCAAATTGGGAGTACAGGATGGGAGACAATATAATTAGCAAGGCCGAAAAAGAAAAGAATTTAGGGTTGATTATACAAGATAATTTGTCGCCAGAGAAACATATTAACAAGCTCTTTAGCGGAATGAATGCAATGGCCGGGAATATGAAAGTTGCTCTGAACTACTTGGATGAGACCATGGTAGCGAAAATTATGAAGAGTATGATTAGACCAAGATTGGAGTATGCAGCAGTGGTGTGGTCCCCACATCTATAAAGAAGCATATTCACTAGTTAGAAAGAATCCAGAGAGCAGTTACTAGATTGGTTCCAAGTCTCAGAGAACTGCCATATGAAGGGAGGCTAGACAAATTAAATCTACCGAGTTTAAAAGAGAGGAGAGAGAGGGGAGACATGATAATGATGTACAAATGCACCCGGGGGCTGGAGAGGCTGGATAGGGAGGATATATTAATTATGGATACAGGAATAACTAGAGGCCACAGCTACAAAGTAAAAAGACCTACCTGCAAGAACGATATCAGGAAGTTTAGCTTCCCCTATAGATGTACTGTATTGACAAATGGTCCAAATGGAATGGGCTGGAGGAGGAGGTGGTAGGGGCAAGGAACATCCATATTTTCAAGAAAAAATTGGATAAAAAGTAGACTGAGAGACGGGACAACACGAGCTTAGCTCAACTCCTGTAAACTACAATTAGGTAAATACAATTAGGTAAATACAGCAACAAGACGCCTTCAAGACTATCTCGACACATTACATGAATGGTGCACTACAAACAGACTCAATTTAGCCCCAGCTAAATCCACTGCAACCCTCTTCACAAGCTGGACAGGAGAGCACGATTACGTCCCGGGACTCAACATAAACAACACACCCCTAACACACACATACACACACAAAATCCTAGAGTAACATACGACACCCAAATGACATTCAAACAGCACACCACAAACACAAAAAAGAAACTGACACCCAGACTTAACGCCCTCAGATCACTTGCCCATACAAAATTTGGACACAACAAAGAAACCACCACCACATTCTACAAACAATACATAAGATCAGTTATGGAATACGCAAGCCCGGCCTGGGCTTCTAATCTAGCTGAAACACATCATAAGACCTTACAGACTATTCAAAATAAAGCCCTGAAAATCATCACAGGATGCACAGCTACTACACCCACAGATCACCTACATCAAGAAACCAAAGTCCTCAAAGTCAAAGATCATCTAGACATGAGAGGCACTCAATTCTGGGCAGCAGCCTCCACGAATCAACACCACCCACTACACTACATGGCAACACACCCACAGACACCAAGAAATATCAAAACAACACCCAGCACACGCTATCACACACAAATACTGTCTTCTCTCCCTCGTTGCCCACCCCAAACCAACTTCCAGAAGCACATCCATACTCATATCACTCGCCGTTCCATCCACTCACTCATAGACAACACGCAGCTGCAAGCACGACCTCCCGAAATCCATCCTTCTGAATCCTCCCTTCCTCGCAAGGACAGAGTCCACCTGGCCAGGCTGAGATGCGGACACCATCCAGCTCTTCTGAGCTATCAGAAGAGACTGGATGACTCCGTCGTCGACACCTGCCCGGGTTGTAACACAGCACCCCATACCATTAAACACATCATAGAAGACTGCATTTCACACAACCACTTATGCCAACAACACAATTTATTAGTGGCCCCTCCATCATTGACGAACCTGCCTATTACATAAGGCACCCTCTTCAAACACTCATCCGCCGTAGTTTGAATCTACCGCGCAGAGCATTTAAAATTTGAGGAGCCTTCATCATGAGCGCACGCGACCTCACTCATGGCTTCAGTCATAATGAATTGGGTTCTCACTACGAAAAAACCGTAAAAAATAAAAACAAAAAGAAAATAAGAATAACTATTCAATAAGCTTTCCATCATATCGTGGATGTACTTGTGTGGATCTTTTGACCAGACGCTACTGCAGGCGTCATTCTTCCTTCTCTGCTCTGCGCTCAGCCTGCCCGGACGTGTCTCCCCACGCTCCGCGGGTTCCGCATTTGTTGCGTCCCTAGTGAGTTTTTTCTCATTTGTTTACTCCGGGATGTATCGAGTAAGGTTAGGATATGCGTAGCAGGAGTGTCCTGGGCTAGTTGCCCGCAGTGCAGTGTATTTTGGGTCGTGTGTTTGGGGCATCTATTTCGGATGTTCCCTCGTGGTCCTGTTGTGGACAGGTGAACTTTTTCACAGTTAGCTAGCTTTGTGATGCAGGCGGCTTTCTTTACGCGTTATTGCTTCCTTTTATCTTTCTGATGAGGTAGCGTATTTTTGCTAACGTTCCCAGCGTATTTTTCTTCACTTAGTGAAGTTTTTTCTGGGTCCCGAGTCAGTTCTTCCCTTTGCCGGAAGTGTTTGCTACAGTGGTGTGTTGGCGGTGGTTCCTGTTGTGATATAATTCAGTGCTTTTTGTTTATATTCCAACATATTACTGTTATCCGTCTGCCTAGGCCTAGCCAGCCTCTCGTAGCTTTACCACATATACAAGTGTTATTGATTTATTTTCTAAATATGTACTACTGTGTCATGTGTGTCCTGGTTTAGTTGTGTATTGGCTAATTCCACGGACTTTTTATGTGTCCTGGGGGAGTTGTGTATTGGCTAATTCCATGGACTTTGTTGGGCCCGGCGTTAGTTGTGTTTTGGCTACGCCTCGGTCCGGTGTTGCGTTCAGATGGTATCTGGACGGGGGTGGATTTTTTCCGGCGGGTTTTTCTCGGTTTCACCTTGATAACCCCGGCTGGTTGCCGAGTTTTGGCCACGCGTGGTTTAAAAAATAGGCTTGTTTCCCCGGCGAGTGGTGTCTGTGGCTCCCCAGGACTGCGTCTCTGGGGTGCCTGTTTCAGGCTCCTTATGACTCCCGGCGGGTTGGCTGTACCCATCTAACAGTGTTCATACGGACACGTGTTGTTTGTAGTTTTTTCGGTTTTGCAAAAGCCAATATAAAACTATGCTGTTGTTGTAGTTCCTCCCCGGCGATCTTTTACAAAGAAGTGGGGATAGGAACAATTGGGGTTAACTTTTAAAAAACTTTAAATCACCCGGCGGGTGCAACCTGGAAGGGTGGGATGACCGAATTTGCAAAATTCAGTTTAGTTGACCAGACAATTGAGGGATGCATTGTGTATCGCCTCCTTCAACATACGGCGCTTTAGGGCACAATTGGGGTTAACGTTTTTCAACTATTATTCTCACCCGGCGGGTGCTCCTTAGAAGGATGGGAATAACGAATTTACAATTCAGTTAGTTAACCAGACAATTGAGGGATACGTTTTGTATCGCCGCCTTCATCATACGGCGATCTAAAAAGATACTTCGGCAGAAGTTAGATCTCGTATATTTGTCAGGCTTCCCAGTTTTTGATCTACGAGATAATTCGGGGGCCGGCGTCTTTTTTAGTTATTTTTTTCCAAAATTGAATCTTGAAACAAACACCACCGGAAAGACTTAATCAGTTATAAACGCCATGATGGTCTTTATATATTATGTCAGAGGGTATTCATAAATCTTTTGGACAAATTAAGATATTCTGAAATCTTTTACTTAGGAGACCCCACCGCGTAGCGAGCTGTGGTCGTTGAGTATTACGTCTCGTTACCCGGTGGGTTATTTAACACTTGTGTGCGAACATGATTGGGTTAACCTTATGAGCATTAATTCCTGGAAATTTTCTTTTTTTCCAGAGCTGGGTCCCGGCGGGTCTATGCAGAACCTTGAGTAAGTTTCCCTCCAGTGTCTGTCATGACTTCCGTTGCCCCGGTTTTTGCTTTATGCATTAGGCCCTCCTGTTCAGGTATCCCTACTTTTGCGCACACCCTTTGTATAAAATGTGTTAATATGTCTCGTTTGGTGAGGGTTACCTTTCCGGCGTTTTTCTCGTTGCTCCGAGAACACCGTTTTTTGTTTACCGAGTTTTAGTCAGGATGGCTAAAATAGGTAAGTTACCCCGACGAGCTTGGTCTCTTGAGGGCTCATCAGAGACTGCGTTTTCTGTGGTCGAGCCTGGGATCAGGCTTCCTGTGTTATTCATTGCTTTATGCATTACGCCCTCCTGTAATGTCTCGTTTGGTGTGGGTTACCTTTCCGGCGTTTTGCTCGTTGCTCCGAGAACACCGTTTTTGTTTACCGAGTTTTAGTCAGGATGGCTAAAATAGGTAAGTTACCCCGACGAGTTTGGTCGCTTGAGGGCTCATCAGAAACTGCGTTTTCTGTGGCCAAGCCTGGGATCAGGCTTCCTGTGTTATTCCCGGCGAAGGGGGCTCCACACAGTTATCTAGGTGACCATGCTGACACCTGTTGGACATGGTTTTCTCGGCTTTTCAAAGCCATTGAAACAATGCTGTCTGTTTGTTTGGTCTTTCCCTCCCGGCGACCTTTTTACAAAGAGGTCTGTGGCAGGTATAATTGGTTTGACATTGCATATAAAACCCGGCGGTTGTACCTTCGGGTGGTTATATTAACGGATTTGCGATTCGCAATAATTTGCCAAACAATTGATTGATACAATAGGGTATCACGGCCTTGAAGACGGCGATCTATGAGCTTCTGGGAGAAGCCGGATTAGAGATAAAGATAGGCTTAGACTTTTTATGGGATAAAAAGATGCCTGAATCTTACTAGTGTTTCAAGTGTAAAAGGATACTTGAAAGACTTCATCTTTAAAAAAGATATGCTTCATCTTTACGAGGATTCAGAAGTTATGCTTAATTCTTTTGGACAGGTAAAAGATATGCTGAAATCTTTAATAAGCCATTGAAACAATGCTGTTTGTTTGTTTAGTCTTTCCCTCCCGGCGACCTTTTTACAAAAAAGGTCTGGGGCAGGTACAATTGGTTTGACATTGCATATAAAACCCGGCGGTGGTACCTTCGGGTGGTTATATTAACTGATTTGCAATTCGAGATAATTTGCCAAACAATTGATTGATACAATAGGGTATCACGGCCTTCAAGACGGCGATCTATGAGGGCTTCTGGGAAAAGCCGGATTAGCGATTGAGATAGGCTTAGACTTTTTATGGGATAAAAAGATGCCGGAATCTTACTAGTGTTTCAAGTGTAAAGGGATACAGTACTTGAAAGACTTCATCTTTAATAAAGATATGCTTCATCTTTATGAGGATTCAGATGATATGCTTAAATTTTCTGGACAGGTAAAGATATCCTGAAATCTTTAATATGAAACTAAAGGAAAAACGAAAAGTAGTGGTGGAGTGCTACGGTTCGTTGACCGGCGGTTTTGTGGCACATATTTTGTACCATTTTTTGGGTGTAACCCTATGAGCATTAATCCCCGGAAATTTCTCTTTCCAGGGCAGAGTTCCGGTGTTGCACCAGGTGACCAGGTAGTTCCCGGGGGCGGGGTAGTTTTCCCCCAGTCTCGGTCATGTCGGCACTTGAACCTCTCATTGCTGTATGTTCAACGCCGTTAAGCTCAGGTATCCCTATATTAATTTTATTTGTTAATGAAATAATTTAATAACTGATTCATAATAAACATATATATTTTCTATGATTATATTATGATAATATTGTTTATTTATAGTACAGTAAAAGTCCGTTAATCCGACGACCGATGATTCGAATCTCCCAATAGTCCGAATTTTTCAATTTGAGGCCAAATCCGAATTCTCCCAATGGTCCGAATTTCAAGAAGTCCCAAAGTCCCCTTTTTGAGGCATTAGGCCACTCAAATGACACATAATGGAGCACACACATATCATATGTTCATGAATTCACTTTAAAAGTTTACCATTGTCATTGTAGCCTATTACCTACTTCAAAACATTCAGATTAATGGTCAAAGGAAGCTACTGATATAAACGTTAACACCTTCTTCTTCTTCTTCTTCTTCCACATCGTCTGCTAGAGAGTTTGTTTTGCTCTTGAACGCATCCTTGGGACGCTCCGATGCGCTACTGGCTTGCACCGCATTTTCTGCAAGCTCATTCAGTCTTGAGCTTGAAAATGCACCTTTGGATGTATTAGCCTTGAGCTTGAAAACGCACCTTTGGACGTTCCGATACGCTACTATTTATAGTTCAGTGATCGGAGCGTCCCAAGGGTGCTTTCAAGACAACAAGACAAGGGTGCTTTCAATACAATATAATATAACAGAGCACATCACAAAAGGAAAATCACAAAAGGAAAATTACAAGAACTTCTCAGGGAGGTGCCGTTGTTAAGGCATTACTTCCCGAACCACATCTGATCTTAAAGAGCAAGACAAACTCGCTAGTTGACGGAAGAAGAAGAAGACGTTTATATCAGCAGATTCCTTTGACCATTAATCTGAATGTTTTGAAGTAGGTAATAGGCTACAATGACAATGGTAAACTTTTGAAGTGATTTCATGAACATATGATATGTGTGTGTGCACCATTGTGTCATTTGGGTGGCCTAATGTCTCGATGTTTTCATCATACACAGGTTCATAGGGGTAAAGTCCGATAATCCGAAAAATCCACTAATCCGAACGAGGGCCGGTCCGCTGCCCTTCGGATTAACGGAAGTTTACTGTAATTTATTTTAATACAATTAAATATAAATCATTGTGTAATGTCACCATGGCTGTTTAATATGTTTATGGATGGTGTGGTGAGGGAGGTGAAAAGGAGAACTATGGGAAGAGGATTGGGTTTAGTAGGAAAGAATGGTAGAGATTGGGAGTTGAATCAGTTGCTGTTCGCTGATGACACAGCATTGGTGGCGGATTCTGATGAGAAACTGCAGCGGGTAGTCAAAGAGTTTGGTGTGGTTTGTGGAAGGAGGAAACTGAAGGTGAACGTCAATAAAAGTAAAGTAATGGTGTGTAATAGGGGAGAGCATAGGGTGAATCTAGATGTGAGGCTGGATGGGGAAATATTGGAACAAGTAGAGTGTTTTAAATATCTAGGAGGAACGATAAGCAGGAGTGGAGGTATGGAAGTGGAGGTAAAACAGAGAGTGTGTGAAGGAAGGAAGGTTTTCGGAGCAATGGGAAGTATGTGGAAGACGAGAAATCTCGGAGTGAAAGTAAAAAGTGCACTGTATCAAGGAATTGTTGTGCCAACAGTGATGTATGGGGCTGAGACATGGGCTCTGAAGAAAAAGGAGAAAAGAGGGCTGAATGTGATGGAGATGAGCTGCTTGAGGAGTATGTGTGGAGTTACTCGTAGAGACAGATTGAGGAATGAAGAGATACGTAGGAGAGTGGGGCAGCAGGAACATTTGTCAGCCAGAGTGGACAGAAGGGTGCTGAGCTGGTATGGTCATGTTGAACGAATGGGAGATGAAAGGCTTACAAAGAGAATATGTGAGTCAGGTACAAGGGGAGATAGAAGGGCAGGAAGACCCCCATTGAGATGGAGAGACTGTGTAAGAAAGGCTTTGGATGATAGAGGAATGACTATAGATCAGGCAGAGGAAGTGGTGGTGGACAGGAGTGAATGGAGAATGCTTGTGAATAGTTGAGTGAACACGTGGTCATTTGGAGTAAGGGGTCGGGCGCAAGTTCGACTAGATAATAGTCCATCAGGCACCTGGCCCGGGGGGACGATTAATATGAAGGGTGTGCCTGGAAGTGTGGTGGGAGGGCTTGTGGCTTTGGCTCCGCTGCATGTCTGCCTGCCGAGATCGGAACCTCTCCGGGTGGTCAGGGGCTGGGGGAGTGCTGGAGCGACCTTGGTAACCCTGGTCTCTGGGTCTTCTCCTGGGTGACCTGGATGTGTGTGAGTTTGTGCTTTTTATCTGTGTTTATTTTTTGTTTTATGTTGTTTTTGTGTTTTCCCTGTTCTTGCTCTGTCTTGAGTCGGCTACCCCCAAAATGGGGATTGGGCCAGAGCATATAGATAGAATAGATAGAAATATAAATTAAATTAATTAGTATACTTTATGATTTTGCTCACCAGCTCTGCTTTCAATGTGTTAATGAGCTATGGGAGCTTTTAATTATCATAAACCTTTACAGGGCTCTCTTTCAGAGAGTATACCGAGCTCGCAAGCGAGGGACAGCCACAGCCAAGGTATATGGCGATACTCACAGTCCTGGCAGGACAGAACACATCCCTTTGTGACTCAACTAGTGCTGACGTCCACCGGGATGCCGATGTACCATCTTCTATCCCAGTTTTAACATGGCAACATGTGGAGGTCCCGGCTTCGGCGGGATCTTCCCATGATAAACCAGACTTAACGGATAAAGAACAATGATCTCTGGTCTCAGAGATGGAGATTGAAGAGTCCAGTCACCTTCTAGGCGACTCTCAGGGTACTGTCGAATCTCCACGGAGTTCGTCATCGGCTAGGTATGTACCTTTCTTACAGTTTCTTACAGTAGATCCTCTGGAAAAAGGCAAACTATGCCTGTGTATCCAGCTCAGTACCAGTACTTGCACTGCTGCGGTCGTTCACGGTGTTGGCGGCGGCGGTAGCAGACGCAACATTTTTACTATTCTGTATTTTTGTTTTATAATCAAACTTCAAATCTTGTCTTCCCCATGCTTTATCAAGATTACTTTCAAACTCCCTTATTGATTCGGAATCGACTACATACTGGGGCAGTGCGTTCCACTCATTTACCACTCTATCACAAAATGAGTTCTTTGCCTTCTCAATCCTATTTCTTTCTTTGTAAATTTTCTTAGAGTGTCCTCTCGTTCTTGTTCCCTCCCGCATCAAGAAGATACCTTCACACACATCCTCATCGTACTTTCCTGACACTATCTTAAAAGTCTCTATCATATCCCCTCTCTTTCTCCTATATGCCAGTGTCGGAAGCCCCAGTGTCCTCAACCTCTGTTCATAGCCCGCGTTCTTCAACGTTGGTACCAGCTTGCTAGCTCTCCTCTGCACTTTCTCCACTGCTTCTATATCCTTTACCATATATGGAGCCCACACCTGGTTTGCATATTCCAGGTGCGGCCTAACCAGCGCTGTATATAGATTCCTGAAGATTTCTTCGTCAAGTGACACAAATGTCCTCCTTATCAGCCCTACAATTCTATTGGCTTTGTTTATCTTTTCCGCTAAATGTTCTGAGAAATTTAACTTATTGTCTATCACTACTCCTATATCCTTTTCTGCACTCACTTCCTCCATCGCTTCATACATACTGTATCCTACCTTGTCTATCTTGCTGGTCCCAATCCGCATGCACTTGCATTTTTTTGGATGAAAGGGCATTAACCAATGCTCAGACCATCCCTTCATGCCCTCCACATCTCCTTGAAGCAAACCCATATCTTCCTTACTCCTCCAGGCGGAAGAGATTGATGGACTACTATTGAATGCACTTAATAGGTTCTTTGGCCCTACGCCGGAAACTCCTTTTGATACGGGAGATCCCGCGATGTCGACGAATGTGCGACCTCTGGCTACATCCTTTGCTTTAGCTAAAATACCTAACCATCCGCTTGTGTCAGTGTTACGGAAATGTTTTGGATGTTCATATTAAGGACATTCCAAGTTATTATAACCATGACTTATTCTTCCCACCAAATCCCTCCAGAACGCCATTCTTGGTTATCTCTTCCGGTTTTTGGTGCCGGCGGAGTCCCCTCTGCTTGACTGCCACCCCCCAAATAATCAATTTGGGCGAATTATAAGCTCCTTTAGCACGTCTTCCCCAGCTTACATAGACCGCGAGTTTAGGTTAAGAGGGAAAGCGTTTAAACTGTTTTCGCAATATCTGGTTCCCAGCAAGTAACAAAGTCTCTGTTACGCTCTTCTCAGGCAATAGAAGCCGCGGAAGTCAGGAAAGCCATTGAACTTTCCCGGCGCTTGGTTCTCCAGACTTCCATCCAAGTCTTTAGGAGATATTCGGACGGCCTTATTAGAGGCAGTTCGAGCAAGGCAGGATCTGAGGATGTTCGTAGTGAAGAAACTTCTTGACCGTATTGCAAGCCAAGTAGTTCTGTCTCCAGTTCTAATTCCTTCTTTGATTTCACCAGCAGTTTGGAAGACTGTTTTCAATTTGGCACAAGCATTCAAGCAAGGTCCCCGCAAGCCCTGATGCCCTTGTTAGAACAAGGGATCAGGGTCTGGTGGTATCTGGGCGACTAACTGGTGGTGGCAGAAACAGAAAACTTACGCATCATTCATGTCTACGTTACGTTAAACCATCTCTTATCTCTAGGATTCAAGGTCAACTTAGTAAAAGTCAAACCCTTGTTCCCCCACGAGTATTTCAGGGGATAGGGCTGGTCGAGGACACAGCTTCTATCACTCTGAGTCAGAGTGTGGACACTCGAAACAGATTTCGCAAAAACTGTTTATGTTTCTCCACAGTCTGACTACGACACAGAGACTTTGGGAATCTCTAGTCGGTTCTCTCAACTGGGTTCAGCTAACTGTTAAGTTGGGCCGGTTGTAAGTCTAACGTTTAATCTTGGAGGGCAACAAATTTTTCCCACTATTACCGGCGGGGATAGTATGGCCTATCCCAACGTTATTACACAACTTACTAGCGGTTTGGGCGACGAGAGAAATGTTGCACGAAGTCATGTCATGAACCTCTCCTCCGCCGTCGGTATGGGTGGACATGGATGCGTCAGGAACGATAGGTTGGGGCTTTTAGTCAAACCTCGGGCATCAGGGTCAAATGTTTTGGTCCCATTTAGAAATCTTCCACATCAATGTCAAAGACTTACTAGTCCCCTTATCTGTCCTTCAGGCTCACGGCTCTGCTTTACGGGGCAAGTCGGTGGCCTTCAGAATGGACAATCTGAATGTGGTTCACTGTATTCAGAAACAAGGGTCAATGAGATCTCGGAAGTGGCTAAACGTGTCAGAAAAGATTTTTATACTAGCCAACAGGCTGGACATTCATCTTCACGCATCTTATCTCCCAGGCGTAGCAAACGTCTGGGCAGACGCTCTGTCTCAGAGACAAAGCACATCAGTAGAATGGGCACTCTTGCGTGTGCGGAGCATTACCATCCACAAGTGGATTTGTTTGCGTCTGAGAAAACTCACAAACTCCCACTGTACCTCACCCGCCGGACGATAACGCCGGCGGGCGGACCTGACGCTCTGATGACGGACGAGAACAGGTTGAGTTCCATTTATCTATTTTCCGCCGCCAGACGCGTCTCTAATGTGCCACGTAGTCAACGAACTACAGGATTAGCGAGGCGTAGTCTCGCTAATCGCGCCCCTGTGGCCGGCGCAGTGTGGTACCAGCATTTGAACACGTGGTGCACGCACCCAGTGTCACTCCCGGTCGGGTTGTTCCACTTAGAACACAATTAGCAACCTAGAAACCTCGCGGACTTGTTCATTATGGACATTCAGGAGGCCAAGTGGCTAGCACCATATGGTAGCGACGTGACCAAGATATTCACGAATCAATATACCCAGTCTACAAAGCGACAGTTTCAATCGCATTGGCAAGCTTTTACGTCTTGGATTCTTAGAACAAAAACAAACTGTGCCCTCGGTGGTGTTGGTTGTTAATTGTTTAATGTATCTGTTCATGCAGAAACATTTATCTGAAATTGATTTATGTGGGCAGGTTTTAAACTCCGCCCACCTCCCCGTCAGCTCAGGCCTTCATGGTGTCTGGACAAAGCATCGTCGTTATTCTCGTTCCCGTATGTACCAATGACTGCAGATTTTACAAAAGGGCAGTATTCCTTATGGCTTTGGCTACCGGGAACAGAGTATCTGAGCTGGCGGCGATGAGCAACACACCTAATTGCCTCAGGTTTGATAGGCTTCATGAGTGTATTCACAATGCACCTTCCCCAGGATTCATAGCCAAGAATGAGCACAGTGAACACGTGTTTTCAGAGTTCACGGTGCCGGCGTTAAAAAAGGGGAAAGGTGCACCATCATTTTTGCCCAGTGTAAGCTCTAACCAAATATTTAAGAATGGCACCTCTAAATCACCAGGGTGATTTATGGGTCGCAAGTCCGGGTGAACGCTTGATGGAGCGTACACTGGCTTCTCTCTTGGTCGAGGACTTTAAAGAGAAGAATCCCAGCGTTGTGGGTAAGACCCACGATTTACGCAAGGGGACAGCCTCTTTACGTTTCCTTAATAATCTTTCGATGGAAGTTATTAAGTCCACACAGTTGTGGGCCTCTAATCAGGAGTTTTTGACTCAATACCTTTCAGTAGCTCTAGACAAACCTTCCTTGCCATGTATAGCTTTACGGCAGAGGGTCTAGGTGGCCCTTTTAGTCACGTTTTGTTTAAATTCAAGAAAAAGGGGGGGGGAAGGGTGCAGTCAGTGTGACATAGGACACCCTAGACCCCTCCGGAGTATGTGTTCGGAACATACGAGCTGTGATACTGTTTGTAGGCATTGTATTATAAAATTTCTCTGTAGTATTCATTGCAGGAAATTGTGCTAAAGGCCAATAGTAGTGTTACAACAATTCTTGTAAGTAGCCTTGGCTGTGAAGCATTAGATTTTTGAGAAATCTCGGTAGTTGCAACTACGACTTTTACTTTTGAAGTAATTACTTCTCCATAAGTACACGAGTTCAGTACTTCTACGAATGTACAAGAATTCATTTTTGTTTGGTTATTTTTAGGAATACTGTATATTCATTAGTTAATGGGGTTTATATGTGCACATGTAAACTTATAAGTTTTTAGTTTTCACCACTTACTTTAAGTGGGGTGCCTTCTTAACTAGCAGATCTGTGTACAGAGTCTCAGAGTTAACCCTTTTTCAAGCAGGCTTCTTTGAAGCACACTCCTGCTTGTACCACTTTTTGAAGATTTAGGCTGTATAAAGTTTATGCACCCGAATATCTCTTTTTTTTACAAAAGTAAGAATACTATGTGGTTGTTTGATTATCTGCTTTTCTAGAGTTATATGATTACGAATGTCCCCCTCCAGTCTTAGAAATCAGGCATGTTCGTCAATGATGGAGGGGCCACTAATAAATTATAGGTTTGACTCCTGTAAGGAGATAAAGAAAACCTAATATTTAGTAGTGGCCCCGTAATCATTGACGACTGGGGCCCTCCCGACCATCCCCTTCCCATTCGTTGATGTATTGAGGATTTTGGTTTACTTGATATGTCAGTGAAGGAAGAATGACGCCTGCAGTAGCGTCTGGTCAAAATATCCACACAAGTACATCCACGATATGATGGAAAGCTTATTGAATAGTTATTCTTATTTTCTTTTTGTTTTTATTTTTTACGAAGTTTTTTCGTAGTGAGAACCCAATTCTGGAAGCTACCTATACTGCTGTTTGCGGATGATACAGTTCTGATGAGTGATAATGAATGGGAGTTGCAGGGTCTGGTAAATGAGTTTGGAACTGTGTGCGAAAAACGGAATTTGAAGGTAAATACGGGGAAGAGCAAGGTTATGGTCTTCGAAAGGGGTGAAGTCACAGAGTGTGAGGTGAAGCTGAACGGTCAGGCTATGGAGATCGTCAACTCTTTTAAGTATCTGGGCAGTGTGTTGAGTAAAGATGGGACTATGGATGAAGAGGTGCGGGAGAGGGTACAACAGGGGAAGAGGGTTGTAGGAACGCTAAAAGCAGTAACAAGAAATAGGGTGGTCAGTATGGAAGTGAAGAAGTCCTTGCATGACAGTGTGGTAATCCCGACACTGACTTACGGAAGCGAAGCATGGACGTTGGTTGAGAGACTCAGACCAAGAGTGAGAGCAGTGGAAATGAATTACTTAAGGAGTGCGTGCGGAGTTACATGGAGGGATAGACAGACTAATGAGGAAGTAAGAAGGAGGTGTGGTGTGGAGGTAGATGTGCTGGAAAGTGTGAAAAGGAACAACTTGAGATGGTTCGGCCATATGGAACGTATGGAAAGCGAGAGAATGACTAAGAGGGTGTACGAGAGCGAGGTGGAGGGACAGAGGGGGAGAGGTAGACCGAATATGAGGTGGAAGGATGGAGTGAGGAACTACATGAACGAAGGCGGTGCTGGTTGG
>JBAKBP010036049.1:0-18839 GCA_037953745.1 Lithodes maja
CACTTCGCTTGCCTGATCTATAGTCATTCCTCTATCATCCAAAGCTTGTCTTACACAGTCTCTCCATCGCAATGGATATCTTCCTGCCCTTCTATCTCCCCTTGTATCTAACTCACATATTCTCTTTGTAAGCCTTTCATCTTCCATTCGTTCAACATGACCATACCATCTCAGCACCCTTCTGTCCACTCTGGCTGACAAATGTTCCTGCTGCCCAACTCTCCTACGTATCTCTTCATTCCTCTGTCTCTACGAGTAACTCCACACATACTCCTCAAGCAGCTCATCTCCATCACATTCAGCTTTCTTTTCTCTTTTGACTAAATATATGAACTTGTGCCAAATAAGTTTGAATAAGGTACTGAACATTAGACCTTCACTGTGCAAGGATAGGGAATATATAAGAAAAGAGACTACAAACGGTCTACTTCAGTCACATACAAACACACACACACACACACATACACACAGCCCCAACCCTTATTACTCAACTATGAATGCTACTATATAGTCCTATATATCACTGTATGGATTCCTCATAGGCCGTTAACCTGCTCAATCGAATGACGACTTTTATCTTTCACTTTGCACCATTTGTGTGTTCATTCAACTCAAGACCGTTTTAGAATATAGTATATTTTGATACAATTTCTTATATTCCATTCTAACTACCATCATACAATTTTTTCACTTAACCCTAGAAGGGGCAACCTGGGTCAGATGTACCCCAGAATTTTGCGCGCGCACATGTTTCCGCTTGTGGTGACCTGACGCGGCCCGCTAGCCACGAGGTTTGGTGAGGGAATGCCAGTCTAGAGCCTGCTTTCACAGAGTGCGGACGTACAGCTCGGTAGCTCCAGCCATTTCAGCCCCAGCAGGCCCCTGGGTCAATCGGACCCCACCTTTCCGGTTCTAAGGTACGTTTTTTCGTTTTGGATTTTTTTGCTTTCGTGCTTGTGACACCTACTGTATGTTTATGCACCGATTTATGCCTGATAGTGCTTAAATGATGGATAGATAAATTCCCTAGCTTGCCATATCCAAACGATAGGCATTTGACCTCATTTAGTATTTTTTATGAATATTTTTCCTAATTTTCGATTTTCTTGCTTTTGAACAGACTGCCATGGCCAACCATGACAAACTTACAAGCTCAGAAATATCGTCCCTGCTCGACCAACTCGATGACGAGGAAGACGATACTATTGAATTTGTTGACTGTGGTGAAGATGTCACAACTGAGCCAGTTATCAGACCCCTGGAAGACCTGCATGAGCCAGATTACGACTCTGAAGACGAGGCTGATGGGGCCGACGAACAGGGACCTCCCCCTCCCAACGATCCGGACGACCCTCCCTCCCCCGTCCTAAACCCACCCTCTCCACCCTCACCTGGCTCACCCTCCCCACGTGCCAGCACACCAGTTGACAGTGAAAACACAGCATCTCCAGCCCGACCAGGCCTCATGGCAGCCCCTATGGTACCCCGTACAGGAGCCACAGCCCCTGCATTAGACCCAATTTATAAGATTCCTGGCCCGAGGAAAAAGGTGGTAGCCAGCGAGGGAAGTAGTTGGAGCAAGAAACCACCAGCAACACACCGCATGTCCAAACGAAAGAGAACCTCCCAGGCATACGTGGAAGGCACACCTTCACAGCCAACATGGTGCCAGATATCTTCACGTTGTTTCTCGACCCAACTATGTTGGCCACGATTTGTGTCCACACAAACACACTCATCAAGAAAGTGAGGGACAGGATGAAGACTGCCACGAACACCCACAGCGACATAGGGCTGCTTGAACTGAGGACACTTTTGGGGGTTCTGGTCATAGCAGGGGCCAAGAAAGAACCATATTTCAGCCGAGGAGATGTTCAGCAGCAATTTAGGGTGTCCCCTATATAGATGTGCCATGTTGGAGACCCGCTTCAGTTTCCTGATGAGGTGTCTGGGATTTGATGAGGCCGCAACTCGTGTTGAGAGAAGACAGACTGACTGCTTCGCCGCCATACGTGAGCTGTGGGACGCCTTCATCAGTCACTGCAGGAGGAACTACACCCCGGGCGATGATGTGACCGTCGATGAACAACTCCTGGCCTTCCGAGGATGCTGTGTGTTCAAGACCTAAATCCCAAACAAACCTGCTATGTAAGTAAAATATATATTTGTTTAGGGTGATGGTTGAGATAAATGATAAGTGGGAAGGGTGAAGGGGAAGTGTGGGTGAGGAAACTTTTGGAGTTGGTGGGAAAGAGAGAGAAAGTGAAAGAAAGAATTACCTTATATATTATATATACCTTTTTAATTTATGTTTTAATCCATTATATTTATGTAATATATGTTATTTATTGATTTACCTTCACTAATGACTTACCTTTACAAATGTATAGACTTACCTGACCACCTGATGACTGCCTTCACCTAATGACTTACCTGACCTTTACTAATGACTTACCTGACCTACCTTCACTGATGACTTACCTGACCTACCTTCACTAATGACTTACCTTTGACGATTCATTGACTTACCTTACCTGGATTCCGAAGTATTAATATTTTTTTCTTTTTTCTTCCCCTTCACAGGTATGGAATCAAGCTGGCCCTCGCCTGTGACTGCCGGACGTACTACATGTTCAACGCTTCAATGCATATCCTTACCTGGGGAAGGGTTCAGTACCGGTGCAGCCGGGCATGAACCAAGGCCACTACCTCACGATGAAGTTGCTGGATGACTACTACGGGAGTGGCCGGACAGTTACAACGGACAACTGGTTCACGTCCATATGGTTGGCCAAGGACCTAAAGGACAAGGACTTCACGACAGTCGGGACAGTACGGAAGAAGCCCTCGATTCCTAGCATCAACTCCGGCCCCAGCAAGGCAGCCACCAAGGTAGCCGACAATGCCCGGCCCACTGGAACTACAGCCTTCTTGTTTCAAGACTATATCACAGCCACATCCTACAAACCCAGAAGGGACAAGACAGTAGGCCTCCTGTCAACACTCCATCACACCACCGAGATAGGAGAGAAAAACACGGGCACTGCACTACTGTACTACAACAAGCACAAGGGGGGCGTTGACACTTTCGACCAGCTGTGTGCCAACTATAGCTGTGGCAGGCAGACTCGATGGTGGCCCATCTGCATTTTCCTGGGAGTAGTCAACATTGCCTGCATCAACTCCCACATCATATATAACAGCAGGTTATTGAGGGAAGGGAAAAAAGAGATTGGACGGAGGGAATTTATGAAAGACCTGGGTTCGGCACTCGTCGAACCATGGGTCGCGCACCGACTCGACCTCCCCGGACAGCACACGTCGGTGAAAAACGTGATCCGGGATGCATTCCACTACTCCACGCTCCCTCTGTCATCACCTGAGGCACTCACGGGTGCCGCCAGCCGTCGAAGATGCATCATGTGCCCCAGGGGAAAAGACAAGAAGACCAGCAACAGGTGCATCACATGTAACCGCTTTGTGTGCCCCCTTCACTACCACACCGTGTGCATTGACTGCCACAAACCTTAGGTAAATATAATTATTGTGTTCCCAGGTTACTTATTAGACATCTAAGTATAAAATAACACAATTTCAGCACATTCGGTCATGTTTGAAGGACAAGCAAGCATGTTTCAAGTCATTATGAGGGGGCCTTTTGGAGAAAATGTTGAATGGAGGGGTGTTTGGTTACTTAAAAGTCCGTAAATATAATTTGTTTTTGCCAAATTTACTTATTATACATGTGTTCATACAATTACAGAGAGTCAGCACAATAAAACATGTTTCAGGGCCTCTTTTGGGGTTTTATGTGAGAGTATAGAAAATGGTGTGATTTTATGTGACTAAAACCCCCTTGCCACATGACTCGTTGTCGCTGTTTGGGGGCTTCCGGGCTTGTAGGTGGGGCGGCCAAGGTTCTTGGCCGCTCTCCCCATCACCTCCAACTAATTTTGTCATGTCCTTTTCTTTCTCCTCCTTTCTAGTTTTCGTTTTTCCCTCTTCCGCTTTCTCCTGGGGCTGCCATCAGAGGCCGGTCTCCCACCCTTGAACTTTTGTGGTCCCGTCCCTCCCTTCCCTTCCGGTTGACTTCCCTGTTTGCTTCCTTCCTTTCTCTTTAACTGCTTCGGAGGTTCTAGTTTCCTTAGGGCTTCGCCTTGGTGTCTCTGATCACTGCTGAGTTGGCAGAGTCCACCTGGCGACAGGTGCTGCCGGCCAGGGCTCGCAAGGCTCGTTGCTGGAGGATAGACACTATAGGGTTGCTTTGGGGTTTCTGACTCTCTTCTCTCTTCCCAGTGAGTGTGTCAGGTGACTACGCCGGCCCCGTTCTCCGTGGGACAAAGCTGCAGGACAAATGCCCGGGTTGTACAAGGTCCCTAGCTCAAAGCCGAGACCTGTCCCATCTCAATTGGCCGCATTCTGGGTTTCGTGGCCCTGCGGAGGTCTTTCTCCCTTTCGTTGCCAGGGGCACCTGGTAACCGCAGTATCTTCTTCCATGCTTTACCCCCTTTTCTCTTGCTATGGTGACGACTTATGCTTTTTTCCCTGTTCTTCCCTGTTTATGGCTTCTGCTTTAGTGGTTCCGGTGAGTGAGCCCCTTGTGGCATGCAGCCTGCCACTTGGGGGTCTGTTGTCTGGCTGTCAGTCCGGTTCACCGCGGGAGCACGGTGAGTCGGGGATGGTTTTGGGTGCTCTCGACCGGCCCGCTGAACTATCCCTCGGTCGTCGCTCGTCCCTCTCGTCCATTACCGTTCCGAATCCTTCTCCTACCCTTCCGTCTTCGTCACGTCTTTCTCCGCCCTCCACTACCCAGGATTTCATCTCCTCTCCTGTAGTTATTTCTGCGTCTTCCTCTTCTTCCTCTTCTCCCTCTAGTCATGTCACCCTCGACCCTTTTTTGCCCTCCCTCCCTCGTTCTCTTTCTTCTTCTTCTCCAGTTTCGTCCTCTTCTCGTCCTCGCTACTCGGTCCTCCCTATGTCCTCTCTCTTTGCACCTCCTTCCTTTACTAAGTTTTTCTCCATCCCTGCTTCTGCGCCTCTAGCCGGTGATGACCTCCTCTTCCACCTGCGTCTCCTTCAACAGGTGGGAAAGGACGTCACCTTCCACTCCCGCCATGATGCCTCCCGTCTTGTTACCGTCCAAAACGAACTTCAGGCTACTGCTATGTCCTCTTTCGTCGATTGTTCTGGCACCCCCATCCCGGCTCAAAAAGATCAACGACTCAACTCCTGTACAGGGACTGTCCTGATCCCCGCTTCCATCCGTCTCGGGGGTCGTCCTTTCGCGGATTGCGCCGACCTCGTCAAGGACATCGTTGTCGCTCAAGACCACAAGGTGGTTAGTGTGGTGTGCTACACTATCCCTCCTCGCGACCTTCGCCGCCATCCCGCTAACATTGCCAAGATCTCTTTTGATGGACTTTCCCTTCCTGCCCATGTTATTGTCGGTGGTACTCGCCTCCCCGTGACTGCGTCTCTTCCCCGTCCACTCCAGTGTCGCAGCTGCTGGCGAAACTTTCGGCCACCCGGCTAAGTTCTGCCGTACAGCCGCTGAGAGCCCACTCTGCCCGCGCTGTGCGCAGTCCGGACATGCCGTTGGCGAATGTCGGTCAACGTCCCAGTTCTGCCTTAATTGCCGCGGGTCTCATTCGGCCGACTCTAAGATTTGCCCCGTTCATCTGTTCGAGTCTGAGGTTGCTGTCCTCAAAGCGAGACACGGCCTTACGCTCACCGCAGCCCGCCAAGAGGTTCGTCGCTTGGGCTTCACCCCTCAGTCATTTTCCCAGACTCTGTCTCCTCCCTCCTCTTCTTTGCCTCCCTCTACCACGCCCCCCCTTTTTCTGGTTCCTCGGTTCCTTCCACCGCCTCCGCTCCCTCCGTCCCCCCGGTCGCACCAGTTTCGTCATCTGCCTCCCTTCCTTCTACCGGTGCTTCTCCTGGATTTTCTCCTTCCTCCTCTTCAGTCTCCTCCGTTCGTCCTTCCGTCTCTTCCTTTTCTGTCCCTTTGTCTAACACTTTCTCTGTTCTCAGTCCTTCTCCTACTTCTGCCCCTTCCTCTTGCTCTCTTCCTTGTTCCTCCTCTTCTAGTCTCCCTCCACGCTCTCACCGTTCCAAGCCTCCCCCCCGTTCTCCGTCATCTTCCTCTTCTAGTCGCCCCAAATCTCCTACTCGCTCTAAACTTCCCTTCTCCTCTACCAAACGGGCTCCTGTGCTCAGTTCTTCCTCGCCCGCTTCCTCTTTTAAACGTAAGGGTGGTCTCCGTGATGTGCGGTGCTCAAGTCCCTGCGAGAAGAAGAAGAAGTCGCTTCCTTCTCCTTCTGTTTCCCTTTCTCCTCTCTCCGTCCAGTCTCCTCCTCCTCCCGTCCCTGCATCCCTAGATTTCTCCTACGAAACCCTACCTCAGATTGACAAATTTATCCGTTCTTCCCACCCACCACCTTCTACTGTTCACGCCGAAGTTCATCCTACCCCCTCTTCTCTCCCCCTACCCCTCTCCCGCCTTCCCCTGCCCCGTCCTCTTCCTCCACTCCCCCTTCTGGCCTTCCTCCGGGCCCTCCTCCTCTTCCTCCTCCTGACCCTCCCCCTCTTCCTTCTCCTGCCCTTACCCCCTCCTTCTCTTCCCACCCGCCGTCCGTCCTTCCTCCCTCTTCCGGCCCTCCTCCTTCCTCTCCTCTTTCTCTGTTAGACCTCCCTATGCCCCCCGGTTTCCAGTCTTCCCCTTCAACGTCTTCTCCAATTCTTGCTCTTATTTCCCATCGTTAGCCTCTCTTGGCTATATTTTCCACCCACGGTGTTACCTGTATTTTGTAAATATGTTGTATATAGTGTAAGTCTTTTCTTCCCTCTTGTACGCGTCTTCTTTTTAATCTTTTTTGTCTTTATAATGTCCATTTTACAATGGAACATTCGTAGTTTTGCAGCACATTGTGTTGATCTTCGTTACCTTATCTCTAGGTTTAGCCCCCTTGTTATTAGTTTACAAGAATCGCGTTTATCTAATGCCCCCTCCCCAATACCTTTTTACTCCGATATAAGTTCTCCCCAATCCCAGTATGCTACTTGCCTCCTCGTACATCTTGATGTCCCAGTGTCTCCGTTAACTATCCGTACCTCTCTTAAATGCACGCTTGCCAGAGTGTTCCTTTCACGCTGGCTTACAGTAGTTTCCATATACCTTTCCCCCTCGATCCCGCTCGATGTTCCAGAATTAAACTGGATCCTTTCTCTATTACCTCCACCTTTCCTCCTTTTAGGGGATTTTAATTGCAGGCATTCCCTGTGGGGTGACTCTACCGTTAATACACAGGGTCGTTCCCTTGAGGCTCTGATTCGTACACACGATTTATTTTTTTTAAACACTGGTTCCCCTACGCATTTTGATAGCGGCACCCGTACCTTCTCATGTATTGACTTGTCTCTGTGTTCCCCTACACTATCCTTGGATTTTACTTGGAAGGTCTTTAATGATTACTGTGCGACTGACCACTTCCCGATTGTCCTCTCCCCTACGTCTTACTCCCCAGTGCCACGCCCTCCCCGTTGGTGTTTCGATCGTGCCGACTGGACATCTTTCGCTGATCTCGCCGTTCCGTCTAATCCGACCCCTGCTTTCCCGGACCCTGATGCCATGCTTACCAGTTTCCTGATGTTTGTGCTCCATGCTGCCTATACTTGTATTCCACGCACCACTCGGAGTATGTCTTCTAAGTGTGTACCGTGGTGGACTGCTCAGTGCACTTCGGCTTTACGCAATAAAAGAGCCAAGTGGAAGAGTTTCCGTCGGAAAAAAGGCTCTCCATATGAGCGGGATGCGTATACTCTTTTCAAACAGGCTAATGCCGTCTTCCGTCGTACATCCGCTCTGCTAAAAAATCTAGCTGGATGTCTGTATGCCTCTACTATCAACGCAGATACACCTGTTCCGCAAGTCTGGGCTCGCGTCAGGAAGATTGCAGGGAAACATGCGCCTACGCCGGCCCCAGTCCTCCATACCAACACTGGCATTGTGGGCGATCCGTCTCTGGTGGCCAATATGTTGGGACAACATTTCAGTGATGTTAGCACTGGCTCCCATCTCCCGCCCTCCTTCCAGATGCATAAACGCCGTTCTGAACTTAGGCGACTTGACTTCGCCTTATCATCTGATCAGTTTTTCAATGCCCCTTCTCCCGGGCTGAGCTTGAGTCTAGCCTGGGAGCCTGTAAGGATACATGTGAAGGCCCTGACGGTGTCCATTACTTGATGCTGAAGCACTTATCTCCACCTGCGCTTGGCTTTCTCTTATCCATCTACAACCGTCTGTGGTCCACAGGCTTTTTTCCGGCTGAGTGGAGACATGCCATCCTTCTCCATTCCTTAAGCCGGGTAAGTCGGGCCATGCACCAGCAGATTACCGTCCCATTGCCCTGGTCAGTTGTGTCGGCAAATTATTAGAACGCTGGTTCACTCCCGCTTAATGTGGCTCCTGGAATCAAGAAGCATCCTGTCACCTTTTCATATGGCTTTCGCAAGGGCCGTAGTACTTTGGACCCATTATTGAGATTGGCGACTTCTATCCGCGATGCCTTTTTGGACACTAAGTCGGTTTTAGCTGTATTCTTCGATCTTGAAAAAGCGTATGATACTGCCTGGAAATACAAAATCCTTCGTACCCTTTTACGTTCTGGTGTGTCTGGCAACATGGCGGTATTCTTGCAGAACTTTCTCTGTGATCGTACTTTCCGAGTCAAGCTTCAGAATACATTCTCACGAACATACCCCCAACACGACGGTGTCCCACAGGGTTGTGTTCTTAGTACCATCCTTTTTATCCTAGCTATTAATGGTATTATTTCTTCCCTCCCTCTTGGTGTCCGTGCTTCTTTGTATGTGGACGACTTCGCTATTTACGCTGTGGGTTTGGATATCGCTGCCCTACAACATCTCATGCAGCAGGCCATTGATGCAGCTGCGCAGTGGGCTACGGCCCATGGTTTTCGGTTTTCGCCCTCGAAATCTTGTGCCGTCATCTTCACAAAACGCCATACAGTCCCGCATCCTGTTCTTACGTTGTATAACCGCCCTCTGCCTTACAGGTCCTTGGCTCCATTCTTAGGTCTCATTTTCGATACTCGGTTGACATGGTACCCGCACATTACTTCGTTACTGACCTCCACCACCCGACGGCTTCAACTCTTACAAACCCTTAGCCACTTGTCTTGGGGTGCGGACCGGACGACTCTTCTGCGCCTCCATACAACGCTTATTCTCTCCAAGATCGATTATGGCTGCCAGGTATATGCCTCCGCTGCGCGTACAAACCTTAGGCGCCTAGACTCCCTTCACCATCACGGTCTGCGCTTGTCGCTAGGGGCTTTTCGCTCTACTCCGGTTATTAGCCTTTATGCTGAGTCAGGTGTCCCACCGCTATCATCCAGGCGGGATAAACTGACCCTTCGATGTCATCTTCGCCTTCTGCAACACAGTTCGGCTGGTTTTCCTCCCACGGCTTGCGGCTTAACCCCATCAGTGTCTGCTACTTTGTTCCCCGGTCGGGTCTCTGCTTTACTGGCCTCCTTCTCTTTTCCCATTCCATCGGTGCTACCCCTCCGACAGTCGGAGTTCCCCCCATGGCTACTCCCTCGCCCTACCGTTTGTACAGCTGCCCTCCCCCCCTCTAAGGCCTCTTCAACCCCACAGTTACTTTATGCTCAGTTTACGGAACATCTGCTACGCCACTCTTCAGCCGTTCCAGTGTACACTGATGGTTCCAAGACCTCCGCCGGTACAGGGTTTGCGGTTGTGTTCCCGGACCGGACCTTCCAACGTCACATCCAATCATGTGCTAGTGTCTTTACGGCCGAGTTATTTGCTATTTTATTTGCCCTACGTACTATTTTTTGTTCACACCTGCATACCTTTGTAATTTTTAGTGACTCCCTTAGTGCTCTTCAGAGTATTCAGTCTCTTCCCGCTGTTAATCCCTTAGTGCTGGAGATTCAAGAATGGTTGTTCCGCATCGCTACTAAATTGAAGTCCCTGTCTTTCTGTTGGGTCCCGAGTCATGTTGGAGTGCCTGGCAATGAGCGGGTTGATTTTTTCGCCCGCTCTGCTATTACCTCTCACCGACTCGTGCCACGACGTATTCCTGCATCTGATTACTTCCCGCGTGTTACTCAATTACTACGTCAGCGCTGGCAGGACGAATGGACCTCCATGAGGGTGTCTGATGTCAAACTGCGTTCTGTCAAACCTTCCGTCCTCCCTTGGAAGTCTTCCTCTCATTGCAATCGTCGATGGGAGACCGCTCTAGCCCATCTTCGGCTCGGCCACACCAGGCTCACGCATGGTCATTTGATGTCCTGTGATGTCCCCACGCTCTGTCCTTGCTGCCATATTCCAGTGTCTGTCCAGCATCTCCTGATTGACTGTCCGCGTTTCTCCAATGCCCGACGGCAGGCATTCCCCTTCATATCCTCCCTTAATCGCCCCCTTGTCTTAGCCGATATGCTCGGAGAGTCCCCCACTTTCTCCCTCCCACTTCTTATGCGGTTTCTCCTCCATACCCGTCTCCTTCAGCTTCTTTAATTAGTGTTTCCTAGTCTTCTTCTCCTCTCCTCCGTAGTGCGCCCTGCCCCACAACACCACCGATGTTTTTTTTTTTTTCCACAAAGTTTCTTTTGGTGCCACATAGTCTTTTTAGGCTTGGTGCGACTCCCTATTTTAATAATAATAATATGTGACTAAAAAGTACCTCTCTTTTCTTTCTTCCAGATTGGGTATTTTCTTGGGATCTACGATACCCAGGTCCTAGGAGGGAGTTGCACCATTATCCGGCCCTCATCCTACAAAGTTTTAGCAAAATCAGTCGGTAATTTTATTTTATTTTATTTTTTTAGTGGACCCAACTTTTGTTCCTCGAAACTTTTGAAAAACAGTGCCTCGAACAGAACATACTTAAGGAATCTATACCACGGCTGTGATAAACGCTAGATCGATAATGCATATGTATATTTAAGGCCTTTTGGGCACCAATAAAGCATTACATTTTTTTTCGAATATTTTCCCTAGTGGGGTCAGCCTGTCCCCACTTTCCCCTTTGTGTTTCGATTTTCGAGCATTCCCCTTCTAGTACAAGTATATTATAGTTACCAGAGAGCACTATCCTCATTAACATTTTCCCATCAGCCGGTGATTAATAATTTTTTTACTTCGCTTACAACCAGAAAAAAAAATATTGATAATAATAATAATAATAATAATTAAAAACATTATAGAATATATATATATGTTTTGCGACGTTATAATTTAACGTAATCTTTAGTAATTCCGTGTTCTACCTTAGGAATGAACAGGGATCACAACTCTCTCACTGGTACACAACTAACTTCAATATTATAAGTTACACAACAATTATAATCAATGGACACAGAATACACAATCAAGGTTCATAAGTTGTATTCCTTAATAGCTAGGGTACAATCATAGGTCAGAGTAAACATAGATTAAGATCGAATATCATATATGGGAATGAACTCTTCGATCCAACATAAATAATGAAGTATGAATATAGATAATCACTAGAATAATAATGGTCTAGGAATATATGAATTAGGTTACAAAATAATAGTACATATGAATAAATACAATGTTACTACAATAACCACAAGTATGTTAGTCTCAAACAATAAACGGTATTCTGATAGAAAATTGCAAATGCAAAATAGCTTCCAACTGAGGGTAAATAATAGTTACTGCGACGACATACGCACAGCACTGAGTTTATGGAAATTAAAATACCGTTTGATTTATGATTAACTTCTACGTTAATTCAACATATACAGGAGAATAAACTCAAAGAACTCAAAGAGTAATAATAATTAATATAAATTCACAAAATTGGTTAAATAAATATATTAGTCATGTAGCATGATAATAACAATAGTCAAATTAAGAGATTGAATAGTAAAACACTCTGTGAACAACTTATCTATGAATTATGTACCCAAATGATGATGTTACATACAAACAAGATCTGAATAAGCGTTCACTAGATTTACGTGTAAAAGGTGTATGATAATTTCCCGAGCAAACATATGTATGGAATGAATATATCAACCCAATATATCTTCCATAGGAGTCTATACTCGAAGAATTATATATATATTTACCCCAAAGATAGGAGTGTGTTTTGTTCTCTATAAATCGAGTTATGGGCACTAGAAGGAAAGAATGGAAAATCTTCAATATTACATTAACGTGCATCTTAACATATCTTGTCAACCCTAGTTGCAATCATCGTTACACTTTACAATATAAAGGTTACTTAAAGGTTTGAGAAGAAAGATAGGAGCCTGGTAGAGAATCTGGCGAGCACGTGGTAACAGCGTCAGTTGTCCTTCCAAGGGGCTCGGCTCTTCACACCGCACAGGTAGGTGATGCTCTCTCTCTTTCTCTTTCCTGCTTTCTTTCTTTGGGTTGACTTAGCTACACTGGTATTCACTAGTTTGAACTGGATTATGACTTTTTAAGGGGAGAACTGGCTAACCCCTATGGAAGTCTTGATCCGACTAAGGATGCTAATTAAGTACGGTCTTCCTAAGAGGAGGTACTCGACTAGAATAGCCTTAGTTTTGCCTAACTCTACCCTGGGCATGGGCAGGTCCTATTCCTTTTTCGGTTAGGGTTAAGTGGCTGGTTCCTCGGGGTAGTAGGGACGTGGGGTCGTTTTTTTTTTGTATTTATCCTGAGGTAAGGAGTCGCACTAAAATTATGTGAGTGATATCTCTGTGACGGGGTGGATATTCTCTGTTTGTTTGTGTTTGGTTTGGGCTTGGAGATAGCTTGTTGGGGCGACGAAAAAAGGATTTCTGTTTGCGGTATATACAGAGAATTCGTAGATTGCATGGAGGTGACTTGGGGGGAAGGGTAATAGGAAATTTCTGTTTGTTTGCTTGCTTGACTGCCTTGATTGTGTTCGTGTTGGTCAAGAGGTACAGGAAGATATTGAGGGGGCTGGTGGCGAATTTTCAAAAAAAAATCCTCAGTATAGGCTAAGTCTGGCTCAGGGTAGGGTATTTCTTGATGGAGGGTAAGGGGCGCGTTTTCTATCGCGTTAGATTGTTCAAGCAGAGTCTGGGGGTGGGGGAGTCTGGTCGATCGTGATTTTACTTTTGATCTTAGCAATGCGGCACTGGATGATTTGATTGCTATCTGTAGACGGGAGCAGGTGCTTGACTGGTTTTGGCTTTTGTTGGCCAGACCCCGTCATCTCAATATATATATATGTATATATATGTATATATATATATTTATAAATAATATATATATATATATATATATATATATATATATATATATATATTTAAATGACAGGGCTGGATAACCTAATGCCAAAGGAAAACTGATAATTAATTACTATTTCTTTTGGCCAAAACCACTCCCATCAACGGCAGGAACCACAAATCACCACTACCGAATCGCGTCCATAACCCGCCGGAAGAAAGACCAGAAACAGCCTCCCCGGGACAGCAACAACAAGGTACCACAGTCGCCCATAGCACAACACCAGGAGAAGCGCGCGGTTTAACCTACGTATAATATACGCGGAGGAGGACATCCACCACAGTTTGTTGGTTTATGCCCCCGGGCGCCAGGTGAACAATGGCCATCCGCACCTGGGCCAGACCTGAACTATAGGGAGGAAGACTTCATGGTAACTAGACACCAACCTCCTTCATTCCTCTTCAACCACCCTGGCGTTTCAATGCACCACTACCACAGCTAGACGAGGCTGTGCTTGGAATGCCACAGGACCAGAAGATAAGCAGGCCATTCCATACAAGCCTCTAAATAGAGAGAGGCCTCCAACCATGTAAATTATTTATCACATGTACCATTAGACGTTAATCTACTACCTTTTATTATTAATAAATAAAGCACACTATTCCCCATCTATTCATGTATGCATTATATTTTTAAGGCTTTAGACAACCAAGCAATAAATCGAAAACGATATTTCCCATGCCTCTTATGTTCCAGAAACCACCAACTTGTTACTCTCCGTAAAATCAAATACTACCTGGCCGAAATCAGGTTTGAGTTAGGCAAGTCGAGGCACTGTGGTCCCATGGAGTTTCTGTGGGAGAGTATACGTGATCAACTCGACCGGATAGCACCATCCGAATGAGGCTAGCCAAAATCCTCTAAATCGTGCCCTGCAAGCAGAGACTGTGACCAGACGAGAGTGTGTGTGTGGAGGCCATCCCGGAAGTGACCCGCGTTAGTACTACCTGTGTGGAGATACCCCTGGACCTTCCCCCTTGGCAACCAGGCCAAGACGCAGCCCGCACTTGGTCGCCCCACGTGTGTCAGATCTCGACAAGGCTAACCTCTGCTATACTCCTACCTGAAATTAAGTGCTTTCTGTTTTACTTATCGTGTTTCGTGATTAGTGCAAGGTTGTGTAGGATATGTTATGTTTTCCATTAACGTAAACACAAGATCTTTTATTCTCTCCTTAGTCCCTTTTATTACTCATGTCGTGAGTACAGTACAAATGCTGTCCTGGGATTGTTCTATATATATATACTTCGTAATATATATTCATGTATTACCATTAAGTTTGTATATATATATCTGTTCAGCCCGATTACCCGCACACTATGCGTATATACTGTGAACACCCCTGACTTTAAGTTAATTAGGATCATCAGGGTACGCATATCGGTTATAAATGTTCACAGAGAGTGTTAACTGTCGTGTCTCTATATAAACCCCCTTTTATTTATGTTCCCTGGCTTCACACCCAGTTTAAACATTCAACTTTAATTCATAGTAATTCCATTTTGCCCATATCGCGTTAATGTTTCTATGTCGAGGGCTTTGATCTTTTCTATATGACGAATCTTAGTTTGCTCGGTTCCCTGAACTGCGATTATTAAATCTAATGCTATACGTTAGTAGATAATTAAAACTTCTCTCTTTATTCATAACTCATTAGTTATTTGTTTTTCAACTGATATTTCTATTTCATATATTCGGTCTATTTGAGACGTCGTGACCTCAGTATTTTGACCTTTCACCGCGTCACCTTTTACCCCGCGTTAACTTTGACCTTTAGGATATAAGTTGTCCTTTGAGACTAACCGCTCTGTTAGCATTTATGCGATATTTATATATTCATCACCTGTTACTCAATTGTGATTTTTCTATTATCAGTGTTAATTGATTATGCATTATGCATACTTCAAGAATATTATTATTTCTTCTTGAAGCAGGTTAGAGAGTGTTTTTCCCAATAAATACCACTCAACCCAATACCCATTCATGTCCTATGCCAAGTGCCCTGATCCAAAGTGAAATGCAAACTTGTGAAACCCAACCGTGTATTCTGTATCATTGGCAGAGATTGAGGAGATTTATAATTGTAACTGAAGTACACGGGCAAATATTATTGCCCGGCATAACATATATATACCGAGATATATATATATATATATATATATATATATATATATATATAATTATACAGTATATATACATATACTGTACATATTTATATATACACGTATATATATATATATATATATATATATATATATATAATATACACTTGTATTCTTAAACAATTATTTCCCTTCGCAGCACCGTAAATGGACGAATTAACATAAAAGATGACGTTACCTTTAAAATAGGTAATGTTAATCATCCGTGTACTGTCTGTCAAAAACATTTATATCTATATTATTCGTTCAGAGAATTGGTTAACCCTTAGAAGATATGATGACGCATGTCTTTTTTATTATTAGACGATTTTTTTTTAAAATTAGGATGGGTATATAGAAGTCAGAGGGTTAATTGAGACACTCCGTACACATATAATTCCCACAGGTCCATCCTAAATTTTACAACATCGTTTATTGAGGACCATAGTATAAGCTGATACAATACGTCATAATCTTCGAAAGACTAAGAATAAAAGGGCGACCCTTCGGGTGTGCGTCATTATCGTAACCACGACGGCTTTACACACCAATCAATGCACTTAAGGGGAGGTTTGTTTATTACTGGACCCCTTGTCCCTCATGTTTGACCCCATAGTTTTTTAGATTTTTAAGACATTCGCCCCATTAGCAATGTCGATTTTAAGACCTTTCGCCCCATTGCTTTGCTAATTAATATTAAGACCTTTCGTGCTATTTAGATAGCAAGCCTGTAATTTGGGAGGAACCGGCCTTTGGCCGGGACATAATTATATCTACCGAAAAATATACAAATGTATCTCATGTCTTGAGTGTGCTTTTTTAAGTTTGATGGAGGTCTTGGGAGCAAACTAACACAACAGTGGTGATGGGCTGGTCTTTCAGGGTGAGAACTGAGCAATCTCTGCCATACCCATAGCTTACTCTGACTGTTCCTTTTACTTATATATTTTCTAGATCTCAAGTGACGGCGTCTCTAACGTGGATTGTGTTACGACCGGGCACTCGGGTACACTAGGGCTCTTACACAGGACTCGAGTATGGCTCGCTGCCACAACGGAAACACACGATCCCAACCCCAGAGTACTGCCAGCCGAACAAAAAACGCCACTACCCTCCAGAGTTCTATCTGCTATAACGGGGTATACAAGAACTCGGTACTAGCGTTTCACACAACAGACTAATAACAAGACGGGAGTTATCTAGTCTGGTCAACAATCAAACAAAGAAGAAAGTACTACAACACTAAAGAATAGTGTTGGCCGAAGCCGAAGTAATCCACCCTTGACTAAGAACTTAAGAAGTCCTCCACCCTCTACTTCGGATCGGCACTATTACGTTACGTTAAACAATAGTCCTCGAGCATCAAGCAAGGAATCTTCTGATAAAGTTAGATGCTTCTCGAATACTCGTAAGAAGTAAGTATCGGATTTTGAACAGCAATTCAATAAGTAACACACTGGCAATTAACTAATATTAAAGGCTTTAAATTGACATAAGAAGAATTATAAGAATAGACAATAGTAAATGGCAAACATTAAGAAGAAGTACTCCGACAATGCACTGACAATAGCCTACTAGGATTGTGCTCGTGGGCCACTAATCTCTAAAGTAGCTAAGCGTGCCACACATGAAATCAATAGTGCATAAACAATAACATACATAAGGAGAAGCTTCAATACTATGCTGTATCTGCTGGTCGAGCAAAGTCTAGCTGGGATATCTAAGGTTAGGAAACAATGGCTGAGCAAGCGGCTCGTAGCCTAGCGAGGTCCTTAAGACTGTGCGGCCAAATTACGTTAATTGACGGGATGCTCTCTTGAGAGATCCAGATCACTAGTATCTGGTTCTCTCCTGGCGATCCTCTCAAAGTCAAGCAAACGAGATAGCACAGTGTTGGGTGGCAGAGGCAAAAGCCCTCACTCGCAACACAGTGCTAAACTCTCAAGGTACACAGTCAGAAAGACCACCTAGGCTTCCCACGTCTCCGTTGCAATTGTACCGGTTCAACCAAAACCTAGTACTCATAGGAAATCACAACTCCCGAAACCTTATCCCAGTCTAGCATTACCTAAACCAGCAGAAAACAGGAACATGGATAATCGTACACAGGGAAATGCATATACGAGTGCAACAAACATCAATCAATCCTATTCTAGTTATCCCTTCCAAAATAGGCTATCTAATAGGCATATATCTCGTGAGAACTCAAGCGATAATACTTTGGCTGACTAAATCTGCACCAAAGGGGTCATTGAGGTTAAAAAGGGTTTCAGGAAAAGAAGAAGTTAGGCGGTACAGAGAGTAGGGAAAGTTCACATCAGTCGGAAGAATATATATAGTTGCAAGGGATATAAGAAGTCGCTCTGCCTGATGAGTTCTAAAGAATTGTGGCGAGGACCTCTCCTTTTTATACTCGGCCCTCTAGCGGCATATCGCAAACTACTAAGGACCGCCCACTGACAATCATTACGTCATATTCTCTCTCAATCTGGGATCGACAAAGGATTTCCCACGCGCTTGAGGAGGGAGGAGGGAGGCCTACCTACCTCGTGGCGCGCTCACTGGCCGTCGTTACATAACTCTCTCTCTTCTCCTCATTATATATAAGTCCCACACACAATACTTATATCTAATGATATAAAATAGAACTCGTTGACTTAGAAGAAAACAAAATACATAATTATAATACTTATAGTACAACGGCTCACATAAACTGAGTTAGGAAACTCTACACGGACTACAGCCAAAGTTCCTGCCCTGACGATCCTAGCGAGAGTGGGGTCTGACTGAGCGTTCTGTACAGCATGCCCATACTCGGCATGCGTCACACCTCCCCCAAGATTTTACTTGCTCAACCCTGAGCTAAAATCTGACACGCAGAACCTCATCAAACCCCTCACACCCAGCGACCGCATGGCACTAAAACAACGCTGAGTTTATCACTAAAACACATCTTATATAAAAAAAAAAATCACATTTCATAACTCCTCCCAACAATAGTAAAAGACATAATATCATGCTCCCAGAGCGAGCTTACAGCAGCTCAGCCGTTTGATAGTTCATGGACTACTCAAACTCTATAGGCTATGACAAACTTATACAATTATCTATAACAAAAGAAAGAGTTTTTTTATGATTTTTATATTTTAATATGTTTTTTCCGGCTGCACTATAAGGGCAGCCTATTTTTTCTTCTATACCAAACGCTCAACTCCTGCTTTACGACCCAATACGCTGGGCTACAACCGCGAGCCAACAAGCACCAAGCGCAAAATACTACTCAAACTAAAGCAGGAGGCTACCCGTGTGTCAATCTCTCCGGGATCATACACCTGTGATAGCCTACGACTGATCATCTACCCTCGATAAACAATC
>JBAKBP010036050.1:0-18835 GCA_037953745.1 Lithodes maja
GCGAATATGTCCTGATATGACATCAGTAAGTTTCTGAGATCAGTTTGTTGACCAGTAGTAAGATTGGAAGGAATATCAGGAAAGGGGTACTGATTTTGAGGGGAAGTATCTGTAGGTACAGATAATTCTTCTGAGTATACCTCAAGCTCACCAATGGCTAGTCCTTTCGGTAACGTAACTGGTTTATCTGAAATATTAGCTATTTTGATACAGTTTAACTGATTTGGTAGCAAGCTTTTAGTGGTGGGCTGACCCTTTGTCAGAGTGAGGGTTGGTGTCCTCTACTTCCCATAGCCCCTTCTATCGTTTTCTCCTTCTGCATCTCTAATTTTTTCAAATGGCGTAGGGATGCAGCGACCCCAACACCCGCCACTTTCTGGTGCAGGTAGCCTCCTCTGTGGTGGAGGGGTGAGAAATTTCCACCACCGCTTTTCTCCGGCGAGACGTAGAAGTCGGCTAAAGGGGATCAGGGGCAGGGGTCCTGGTATCCCTCTCCCCTTAAATAAATCTACCAAAAAAACGAGACAGAGATAGGGGCGAGGGAACGCGTTCGTGGTCCCGGACCCTAAGAATAGGAGCTTTGAATGTGTGTGGATGTAGTACGAATGAGAAGCGAGAGGATATTGGAAGGTTATTTGAAAGAAGGATGTATGATGTCCTTGCACTGAATGAAACAAAGATGAAAGGAGAGGGAGAAGTGGATTTTGGAAACGTGATAGGTAGAAAGTCTGGAGTAGACGAGGGAGTCAGGGGGAAAGAAGGAGTGGCTATTATTGTGAAGGAGGAGTTGAGAGAGTTTATAAAAAGAGTGGAAAGAGGTGTCATCAAGGCTAGTGTGGGTGAGAATGCGGTTTAAGGGTGAAAGGTGGGTTTTTGTAAGTGCGGATGGACCAGGAAATGAAAGAGAGTTAGACGAGGTAGAGGGTTTCTGGGAGGATTTGAGAGATTGTCTACAGGGGTTTGATGAAAATGAAAATGTTATAGTTTTAGGGGACCTAAATGCTAGGGTTGGAAATGAGCCTGTTGAGGGAGTCATCGGTAGTTTTGGTGTGGATGGTGTAAACGAGAGTGGAGAAAGACTGAAAAATGTATGTGAAGAGAGTAGATTGAGTGTAGGTAATACGTTCTTCAAAAAAAGCGTATACACAAGTACACCTGGCATAGACTTGTGAGGGGAGAGATTGTAGAGAGGGCATTGATGGATTATGTGCTGGTGACAAGGGAAAGATTGTGTAGACTGCTGGATGTGCATGTGATGAGAGGTGAGGCGGAGGGTATGTCAGATCATTACCTGGTGGAAGGAAAGATAAGAGTTAAGAGTTACAGGAGAATAAGAGACAAGCGTGAAGTAAGAGAGGTAATAAAAGTTAGTGAGTTAGAGAAGAGTGAAAAAGAGAGGGAGTACAAAGAAAGACTAAATGAAAAGTGGATGGCAGTGAGAGAGATGGAAGAGAGAGAAGTAGAGGTTGAATGGCAACAGTTTAAGGAAGGAGTGAAAGCAAGTGCAGAGGTAGTATGCGGCAAAAGGAAAGTAGGAGGCAGAGGTATCAGGAAGGGAAGCGAGTGGTGGAATGATCTATCTATCTATCTATTGCCTGACGCCGTGATCCCCGAAGGGGTGGCCACGAACGAACCGCCCCCATGCACCTCTGTCCCCAGTCATTCGACGCCCCTCCCCCCAACCAGCACCGCCCTCGTTCATGTACTTCCTCACTCCATCCTTCCACCTCATATTCGGTCTACTCTCCCTCTCTGTCCCTCCACCTCGCTCACGTACACCCTCTTAGTCATTCTCTCGCTTTCCATACGTTCCATATGGCCGAACCATCTCAAGTTGTTCCTTTTCACATTTTCCAGCACATCTACCTCCACACCACACCTCCTTCTTACTTCCTCATTAGTCTGTCTATCCCTCCATGTAACTCCGCACGCACTCCTTAAGTAATTAATTTCCACTGCTCTCACTCTTGGTCTGAGTCTCTCAACCAACGTCCATGCTTCGCTTCCGTAAGTCAGTGTCGGGATTACCACACTGTCATGCAAGGACTTCTTCACTTCCATACTGACCACCCTATTTCTTGTTACTGCTTTTAGCGTTCCTACAACCCTCTTCCCCTGTTGTACCCTCTCCCGCACTTCTTCATCCATAGTCCCATCTTTACTCAACACACTGCCCAGATACTTAAAAGAGTTGACGATCTCCATAGCCTGACCGTTCAGCTTCACCTCACACTCTGTGACTTCACCCCTTTCGAAGACCATAACCTTGCTCTTCCCCGTATTTACCTTCAAATTCCGTTTTTCGCACACTGTTCCAAACTCATTTATCAGACCCTGCAACTCCCATTCATTATCACTCATCAGAACTGTATCATCCGCAAACAGCAGTATAGGTAGCTTCCACTCAATTCCCTCCCTTTTCAGCGATACACCAACATCCACTGCTCTTGATAGTATTTCTTTCATGACTCCATCCATATATACAGTAAACAACCACGGGGACATCACACACCCCTGTTTCAAACCAACATTCAGGTCAAAGAACTCGCTCTGCTCACTCTCCACACGTACTGCCGCCTTTGCACCCTCATACATGCTCTTCACTACTTTCAGCAGTGAATGATACGGTGAGAAAGGCAGTTGAGGAGAAGAGACAGTGTTTTGAGAGGGTTTTACAGGATGGTAGTGTTGAGGTATGGGAGAGGTACAAGGAGAAAAGGAGAGAGGCAAAACGGAAAATTAGAGAAGTGAAAAAAGATGCAAACGAAAGGTGGGGTCAAAGGCTGAGTGAGAATTTTGAAGAACGAAAGAAGATGTTCTGGAAGGAGGTGAATAAAGTAAGAAAAGGAGGACAAAAGAGGGAAGAGTCAGTGAAAGATGAAAATGGAGAATTACTAGTGGAACCAGTTGAAGTGAGGACAAGATATGCCGAGTATTTTGAATCTTTGTTAAATACAAGAGATGGAAGAGAAGCAGTGATTGAAGCAGAGGTGGATGGAGATATGTTACCCAGGTGGCAGGGAATGAATGAAAGGATTGAGGAAAATGAAGTGAAAGAAGCAGTGAAACCAATGAGAGCGGGAAAAGCAGAAGGTTTGGATGGGATAGCTGTGGAGTGTATAAAGAAGGGTGGAGATGTGATAATAGATTGGTTGGTGAGACTTTTCAATGTGTGCTTTGCTGTGTCAATGGTACCAATAGACTGGAAGAGTGCATGTATTGTGCCATTGTACAAGGGGAAGGGAGATCGGCAGGAGTGTTCAAGTTATAGAGGTATTAGTTTATTGTCAGTGGTTGGAAAGCTGTATGGCAGGGTGTTGATAGAGAGGATAATAAAGTGTACGGAAGTTGCAATAGGAGAAGAACAGTGCGGTTTTAGGAGGGGAAGAGGGTGCGTGGATCAGATGTTTGCAGTAAGACAGTTATGCGAGAAGTATTTAGAGAAGCATAAGGAGATATTTTGGGCTTTTATGGACTTGGAAAAAGCGTATGATCGTGTGGACTGTGAAGCAATGTGGAAGGTGTTAAGGATTTATGAAATAGAAGGAAATTTGTTAGAAGCAGTTAAGAGTTTTTATGAAGGGAGCAGAGCATGTGTGAGAGTAGGAAATGGTGAGTTGAGTGACTTGTTTGAGGTAAAGGTAGGTTTGCGACAGGGTTGTGTAATGTCACCATGGCTGTTTAATATGTTTATGGATGGTGTGGTGAGGGAGGTGAAAAGGAGAACTATGGGAAGAGGATTGGGTTTAGTAGGAAAGAATGGTAGAGATCGGGAGTTGAATCAGTTGCTGTTCGCTGATGACACAGCATTGGTGGCGGATTCTGATGAGAAACTGCAGCGGATAGTCAAAGAGTTTGGTGTGGTTTGTGGATGGAGGAAACTGAAGGTGAACGTCAATAAAAGTAAAGTAATGGTGTGTAATAGGGAAGAGCATAGGGTGAATCTAGATGTGAGCTGGATGGGGAGATATTGGAACAAGTAGAGTGTTTTAAATATCTAGGAGGAACGATAAGCATGAGTGGAGGTATGGAAGTGGAGATAAAACAGAGAATGTGTGAAGGAAGGAAGGTTTTCGGAGCAATGGGAAGTATGTGGAGGACGAGAAATCTCGGAGTGAAAGTAAAAAGTGCACTGTATCAAGGAATTGTTGTGCCAACAGTGATGTATAGGGCTGAGACATGGGGTCTGAAGAAGAAGGAGAAAAGAGGGATGGATGTGATGGAGATGAGCTGCTTGAGGAGTATGTGTGGAGTTACTCGTAGAGACAGATTGAGGAATGAAGAGATACGTAGGAGAGTGGGGCAGCAGGAACATTTGTCAGGCAGAGTGGACAGAAGGGTGCTGAGCTGGTATGGTCATGTTGAACGAATGGGAGATCAAAGGCTTACAAAGAGAATATGTGAGTCAGGTACAAGGGGAGATAGAAGGGCAGGAAGACCCCCATTGAGATGGAGAGACTGTGTAAGAAAGGCTTTGGATGATAGAGGAATGACTATAGATCAGGCAGGGGAAGTGGTGGTTGACAGGAGTGAATGGAGAATGCTTGTGAATAGTTGAGTGAACACGTGGTCATTTGGAGTAAGGGGTCGGGCGCAAGTTGGACTAGATAATAGTCCATCAGGCGCCTGGCCCGGGGAGACGATTAATATGAAGGGTGCGCCTGGAAGTGTGGTGGGAGGGCTTGTGGCTTTGGGTCCGCTGCATGTCTGCCTGCCGAGATCGGAACCTCTCCGGGTGGTCGGGGGCCGGGGGAGTGCTGGAGCGACCTTGGTGACCCTGGTCTCTGGATCTTCTCCTGGGTGACCTGGATGTGTGTGAGTTTGTGCTTTTCATCTGTGTTTATTTGTTGTTTTATGTTGTTTTTGTGTTTTCCCTGTTCTTGCTCTGTCTTGAGTTGGCTACCCCCAAAATGGGGATTGGGCCTGAGCATACAGATATATAGATAGATAGGTAGCAAGCTAGGAGCGGTTAGGGCTGGCCCCATTAAAAGGGCTTTGGAGGTGTGGGGTCAAAATGACATCTCCCAAGGCGGTGGGCACCAAAAGTATCCATTTTTCATGATGATTAGGAACTGTCACCGTTGTGGAAGTGATAGCTTGATAAATGATATGAGTGTTGTATTTCACATCTTCTGAAGTTTTGAGGGGTAGGATTTGTTCATTAGATGAAGGAAAGATTGATGACTGTAATTTAGCTGTTTAATTAAGGGGAGCAGGTAGGGAGCTTGAGTTTAACTATTGAGGTGGGCTAAGGCAGAGTTTTTTGTTTTGTCTTTGTTGTTGAAGGTGGGGCAAAGGTTAAGGTGCGTTGCCTACAATCAATAGAGGCACTCAAAGAAATTAGGAGATCGAGGCCTAAGTATCCATCGTACTTAGTCTCATTAGAATTATAGATCACAAATGAATTATCTACTCTGTGATGGGAAACAAGGTTACTAACGTATAGGGGAAGAGTCTGTCTTAAATTTGGAATGACTTGATCATTAGGACTAACAAGAATTATGGAGGAACGTTGTATCTTCCCGAAAGCATTGTGGTGTTTTCGGAAAAACGGAAGAAACGGGCATGAACGGGAAGCTCCCGTATCTATTAGAAGTCGGACTTTCACCCCGTTGAGTGTGATCTTTTGATATATTGGGTGACCATCTGAAGATGTCCCATCATGAGCCCCCGCCATTGTGACGACTATTTGTTTGGAGGGGCAGTTTAAAAATCCTGAGGATCTGGTTGCACAGTCTCAGATAGATACTGTTCTGCCTCTTCTTCACTGTGTACATCTTCTATCCCTGCTGTTCCGTCTTCAGTGATAGTGGCTACCTTACGTGACTTTATCCAGGGAATTTGTGCCTGCCAGCTTGGTGTCTTGGTCCGTTTCTTGGTTAGTTCCGTGAATGATCTTTTCAATGACTGTAACATGCACGGTCCAGTGCATTTTATGGATTTTATGGATTTATGGATGCTGCTTCTGATGGATGTGTGGTCACCTTGCTGATAACAGCTATCTTGTCTTGTTCCCTGTATTTTTTAAGAGCCATGACACGCCTTATCACAGGCATATCCGTGTCATAATTCGTAGGCTCAATAATGGAGAAGTGATCCGCCACTGTTTCCGGCAAAATTTTCACGAGTGCCTTAAACAAGATCTTTTTCCGTTGTGCTGCGGTTTCTTCTGGGAACGCATTGATCGCTATTTGTTCTATCTATCTATCTATTGCCCGACGCCGTGATCCCCGAAGGGGTGGCCACGATCGAACTGCCCCCATGCACCTCTGTCCCCAGTCTGTCGACACCCCTCCCCCCAACCAGCACCACCTTCGTTCATGTACTTCCTCACTCCATCCTTCCACCTCTCATTCGGTCTACCTCCCTCTCTCTGTCCCTCCACCTCACTCTCGTACACCCTCTTAGTCATTCTCTCGCTTTCCATACGTTCCGTATGGCCGAACCATCTCAAGTTGTTCTTTTCACACTTTCCACCACATCTACCACACCACACCTCCTTCTTACTTCCTCATTAGTCTGTCTATCCCTCCATGTAACTCCGCACGCACTCCTTAAGTAATTAATTTCCACTGCTCTCACTCTTGGTCTGAGTCTCTCAACCAACGTCCATGCTTCGCTTCCGTAAGTCAGTGTCGGGATTACCACACTGTCATGCAAGGACTTCTTCACTTCCATACTGACCACCCTATTTCTTGTTACTGCTTTTAGCGTTCCTACAACCCTCTTCCCCTGTTGTACCCTCTCCCGCACTTCTTCATTAATAGTCCCATCTTTATTCAACACACTGCCCAGATACTTAAAAGAGTTGACGATCTCCATAGCCTGACCGTCCAGCTTCACCTCACACTCTGTGACTTCACCCCTTTCGAAGACCATAACCTTGCTCTTCCCCGCATTTACCTTCAAATTCCGTTTTTCGCACACTGTTCCAAACTCATTTACCAGACCCTGCAACTCCCATTCATTATCACTCGTCAGAACTGTATCATCCGCAAACAGCAGTATAGGTAGCTTCCACTCAATTCCCTCCCTTTCCAGCGATTCACCAACATCCACTGCTCTTGATAGTATTTCTTTCATGACTCCATCCATATAATACAGTAAACAACCACAGGGACATCACACACCCCTGTTTCAAACCAACATTCAGGTCAAAGAACTCGCTCTGCTCACTCTCCACACGTACTGCCGCCTTTGCACCCTCATACATGCTCTTCACTGCTTTCAGCAACTTGCCCTCTACTCCATATATTCTAAGGACTTTCCACAAACCTTCTCTATCCACTCTGTCATAGGCCTTCTCCAAGTCCATAAAGGCAACATACACCTTTTGTTTCTTCTCCAGCTATTTCTCCACAACACAATTCAGGGTAAAAATCTGATCTACACATCCTCTTCTCTTCCTAAAACCTCCCTGTTCGTCGCCTATCCATTTCTCCATTCTCACTCTCACTCTCTCAATCACTACCCTACTGTATACCTTCCCTACTACGCTTAGAAGACATATTCCTCGGTGGTTACCACACACTCCTCTTTCCCCTTTGCACTTATATAGGGGGACTATTATGCCAGTCTTCCAGTCATCGGGTGCACTCCCCTTCTCCCATGCTAGTTTGCAAATTTTCCATACCCATTCTATCACTATCTCACCACCATACCTCAACATTTCCCCACACACTTCATCTGTTCCTGGTGCTTTCCCCAACTTCACTCTTGTCATGGCTTCCCACACTTCTGACCTCCTGATCCCCACCTACTCCTCCACTACTTCTCTTCTTCTCCCTCCCATACCATATCCAACTATGTTTGCTGGCTCTTCATTCCTTACATTTAGCAACTCATTGAAGTACACCCTCCATCTTTCGACTCTCTCTTGCTTCTCGGCTAGCATTCTCCCATTCTTATCTTCCACACCCTTACTGTTTCCCTTGCTACCTTCCCTAACTTTCTTGACTTCTTTCCAGAACAGTTTCTTACTCTCCCTCCATTTTACACTCAGATTCCTTCCAAATTCCTCATCTACTCTTCTCTTACTTTCCTTCACTACTCTCTTCACCACCCTCTTACTCTCCACGTACCTCGCTCGTTTCTGTCTCTCGAAATCTTCATTCCCTCTACTACCCAACCACTCTCTATATGCTTTCTTCTTTTCTTCCACAGCTATTCTTACCTCTTCTGTCCACCATGCTGTACCTTTCACTCCCCTCCCTCTTCTCCTCACTCCACACACCTCCTCACATGCTGCACATATCTCATCCTTAAACACCTTGCTCATCTCCTCCACTTCCTCCATAACTTCCAGGTCGAACCCACCTAGTCGTCTTTCCACTGCTCTCCTGTACTCCTCCCTGACTTCCTCCTCTTGCAACCTCTCCACCCTCCTCACCATTCCACCCTCCTCTCGCCTCCCTCCATCTCTCCTCATAAGAACATAAGAACTTAAGAAAATGGGAGTCTGCAAAAAGCCGATCGGCCCATACAAGGCAGATCCCTGTCACACCCAACCCCAATTACAAGGCTCAATTATAGACCCATCTCACTAATACCTTGAGTACTGACCCCACCAAAACGGTTAGAGATTAACACAAGATTACGGGGGTCTGCTGAGCGCCGATTGGCCCACACCTGGTAGATCCCCTTCACACCCAACCCATCTCGTCCATATGCCTATCTAATTTTATCTTAAAGCTCCCTATCGTTCTTGATCCCACTATATCACTTGGTAGCCTATTCCACCCATCTACAACTCTGTTACCAAACCAATATTTGCCTATATCTTTTCTGAAACAAAATTTATCTAATTTGAAACCATTTGTACGAGTTATTTCGCTATCACTGAGCTTTAGTACATTTTTCATGACATTGTCTCCTTTATTAATTCCACTAACCCACTTGAATACCTCTATCATGTCACCTCTAACTCTGCGTCTCTCTAACGAATGTAAGCCTAATTTCTTCAACCTTTCTTCATACGGAAGATTTCTAATATTATGGATAATTTTTGTCATTCTACGTTGTACTCTCTCCAATGAATCTATGTCCATTCTGTAATAAGGACACCAAAATTGAACAGCATAATCCATATGGGGTCTCACTAATGACAAGTAAAGTTTTAAGATAACATCATCAGTTCTGTAACTCACACTCCTAGATATGAACCCGAGAATCCTGTTTGCCTTGTTACGAACGCTTATACATTGTTTTCTAGGCTTCAAATCATTGCTAACCAACACACCTAGATCTTTCTCACAGTCTGAGTTTTCTAATTCCATATTAGCTCACCCACTTCTTTTGTATCCTAACCTTAGCTACCACTAAATAATGATCAGACAGACCCCCTCCAATACCCCTATACACCCTAGCATCCATCACAGATTTCTTCATTCGTTCATCCACACATACATAATCAATCAATGGCTTTCGTTCCACCAGTCTTATCCTTCATCGTCAACATCCGTTTCCACGTGTACCTGTGGATCATTCTGTGTCGGAAGAAGGTGTTGGCTATCCAGAGCCTCCTCCCCACACATACGTCCACAAGTGCCCTACCATTCCCATTCACCTCTAATGGTACCCCCCACCCTCCCACCACTCCCTCTATTTGTTGCAGTTGCTCAATTGTGCCGTCTAAATTTCCTGAATATTTAATTTAATTAAATTTCAATCGGCAATGGTCTGACCTAGTACTGGATTAATAGCAGTCTTTACATACGTTTCAAATTGTGCCCAGGTTAACCAAGGCATGTTATCATGCACATACACTGATACCTTGGTTGCATATTTCCCTAGTTTCACTACTATCATGTGGATCTTAGAAGCGTCTTCGTTTCCGAACATAATGTCCAGGCGGTTTTACTATTTCCAGGAATGTATATATGTCATAGTCTTCTGGCATGAATGCCGGAATATCAAGTAATCTAATTGCTGCCATGGTGAATATTGTGTGAAAATGCTGACGGAGTACTAAGCAAAAAATTATATAAAAAACTCTCGTTGATATGCCGTATCGAGTCAACACTGCCGCCAGTGTTATGCCGGGTTGTAATACAACTTAGCTTCGTTATTGTCTTTACTCGAATCCAATTATGGACTTTTAGACTCAATATATGCTCAACAGGGACACATCGAACACGTTTTCATTCACAATTATGTACTCAATCAGGTTGTAATAAACACAATAAACACACATAGATAATCATATACTCTTATTTATTCAATGGCATATGAAGAAATCATTAAGTTTGCTGAGTTACTATACTGTAATAGTAAGCGAACTAGTGCAATTAAGTAGAGCACACAAGGTATCTTAATCACATATATAGCTGGACATAGAATATGAACTTAAACTTCACTCAACTATTATAAAAAAAATAGTAGTAAATCACTGAATATGTTTAGACACAAAAGGTATCCTAAGAACATACAAATGAACATATAATAATGGATAGTATTACTGTGGAAATATGCAATTATATATTGTGACGCACCCAGTGTGTGGCAACGCAACCTGATTGTACTCCTTGGTACTCCACTGTGCCGCCGCGGTGCGGTGCCGTGTGCCGCTGTGCCGTGCTGGCTGCTTATATTGAGTGTGACAACGTATAACTATGTTCTTTGTATCTCTGCAAAGGTCTCGTCATGTGCTAACCAGTGGTGGGTTTTGTGTTAAGCCATGTCGAGACCTTCCATTTAATATGTAGTATCAATAGAGAAGTTGATAGATAAGACAATAGGAATTCAGAGAGAGAGAGTGAGTTAGTCTTCAGAGCGAGAGGGTAGCAGCGCGCCGCGCTGCCGGGGGGGTGGTTGCCAGACGTATGGACTGGTTGGCAGCCTTGCGCTTATAGCTAGGCGCGACAGGGTTGGTAGTCCATTGCCGCCTGCCTATGCTGCCTGGGCTGCCCATGTTGTCGTACTGCACATTGCCTGGAGGCTCGCTGTGTGCTCTATGACCAGGTTGCCTAGAACCTTTGAGATTCTAACATCCCTTGCCCTCTCTCCCAATTTCTCACGGTTGCACTCTTTCTCTCTGACGACATTACTCTCATTTCATTCTTCTCTCTATTTAAATGCATACCCTTCCCTTGAGGTCCTAAAGGAGTTTCAGCACTCACCTCTCGTATTACTCTTAGGACAAGCATATATTTACATGTATTAGATTTAAGGGGTTAATGTGAACAGCGATCTTCTTGATGAGGATAGTTGGTGAACGTTCTACATGTTCACGAGTTATATGCCCAGCTCATCATCCAATTTGTGACTAGACTAGTGCCATGTGTAAGAGCCCGACCATGCCCAGGAGTTGTCTGTAGAGGGGCGAGGACTTAGCCTTGATTTGCCTACCGAGCCAGGAGCGAGTGTAGTACCAGAGACTACAGCTCGCTCGTAGTGCCGGTATAGTAGAGTAACGTAATTTATCTGTCCTTGTGTTCTCTACAGTCTTTTCCTGGGTTCTCGCTTTCGGTGCTGGGACTCGTTGTTCCTGTGACTTGGCCTGCTAGCTAGAACACATGGGGATGATGAGTGGGTTATATCTTTATTTTACTATGCATTGCAGCTCTCTTTAAGTTTATGTATGTAACACTTTACAATACACATTACTCACACACAAGACAACACTATTAATACTTTCATGTATCAATTAACTGCACTGTCGTTTTGCTGCTGTGTCCGGAGTTCCGTTGCGTAGGGCGCATACGGACTCAGAGGGGAGACAGAGTGAGAGAAGCGAAGTAGCCTATGCGGTAGTAGGCTACCGGCGCAGTACTGTTGCCTGCAACCTTTTAGTTATTCCAAGTATAGATTCATTATTACAATAAGTGACTACTATTTATGTTCCTTCCATGTGTATTATTAGGTATCTACTGGATCATGAACATCTTGTATGCTACATGCTAGTGCATGTTAGTAGGGGACAGTTATTCTAGTGCACGCGCTTTCAAGTAGGCGTGTACATTTGTCATTTAGCATTTCACTGTCATACCTTTAGCCTGCTTCTATTCTACATTATTAGAGGCTTAATATTAACGTAGTTTCTTGAGTATTGCATTTCTTTAGTAATAACGTAACCTATAAATGTCTGAGGGAGTTTAGCCTCATAGCCTACCCCTGTTGTACACTTTCGCCGAGTTAAGGTACCTCGTTACCATAGACGATAACTCTGTAGGGCGTTGGTGCTTTTGTTGTCTGGAGCATATAGTATTTGGGACTGGAATCGAGCGTGTCGTTGTCACATAAGCCATTTCTGTCCTACGATCAAGAATCCCGAATATGTATTGCCGATCCAGCCGTAACAAAATGGCGACCTTGCACAAGATTCAGTAGTATCCTATCACATGTTTTTTGGAGAACTATTCTATGCTACCTAGTAGAGCTGGCTAGAATTTTCTTGCATATTGGAGGAATTTTTATTGTGTCATTATTGTATTGGTGGACTTGCAGATTGTTTCGTTGGGGGTGTCTAGAGTAGAGTCATTCAAGCATCTTTAACATTTTGTGAGTCGAGACTGCAATTAGTAATAAGCACTTCTTTTTTTTTATGAACAGCAATTGTATAACCAGCACTATGTCTAATGACTCATCATTTACGGGGGAGGATAACACGGTACAGCCTAGTAACCAGCAAGTACAACAGATGTTTAGGGAGGGGAGTGTTATAAGTGGAGAGAGGGATGCCCGGGCATTTTTTGCAGACACCTTTGACCGAACAGCGCCTGCAGGCTATTGATTGTTACGGTCTTCGCTGTTTAGCCACGGTTTTGGGGCGGGACTGTCCTGACAATTGGCCCAAGAAGAATTTGGTGGCATGTTTGTTGGGTGATGGCGATGGGGCGGTGGGTGGAGTGGGGTCTTGGGGGGTTCCCTCCAAGCCTCCATTCCACTCTACCCCTGAGCTGGGCCCTCAGCCAGCGAGGCTTAGCACGATGCAGCAGGAGGGTTCTCAATGGCAAGCTGGCTTACCCGTAAACACGTCTCGGTGTGGATCCCCCATTTTGTGCTCTCCCCCCCCAGGCCTGTCTCCTGAGATGTTATTTCAGCTAGAACTAGCTAAGCTTAAGTTGCAAGAGAGTCAACAGTCTAGTATAGAACGCATAGAGGTTGCTAGAATCCAAGCCAATCAGGATGCAACCAGGTACCAGGCTGAAATGGATGTCGAGAAGTCTAGAGTAGAGACCACGGGGCGTCATCTCGGTGGTGGGCACCGGGTTACAGACTCACTTTCGCATTTAATTAAGTTAGTACCCGCATTTGATGAGACAGCAGTGACTGAGTTTTTTGCTCGTTTCGAAAAGAAGTGTCGTGAGTATGACTGGCCGGAGGTTAAATGGGCAGCATTAGTTTCATCACGTCTAGTGGGTAAGGGGTTGAAAGCCTACGATGCACTGTCACTGGACGAGAGTGTCGTGTATGGACTGGTGAAGGAGGCTGTGCTCCGGGCCTACGAACTGCAACCCGAAACTTATAGATTGAAGTTCCGTGGCGTGAATAAGAAGAGCGACGTCAGTTTTATGGAGCACGCACGGGACTTAACAGATGCAGGTAATAACTGGTTTCGGTCCGAGCACGCAGAGTCGGCTGAGGAAATTAAGCAACTTTTCTATCTGGAACAGTTTTACCAATGTACTGGAACCGATCTAACGCTGAACATTAAGGAAAAATGTCCCAAGACAGTAGAGGAGGCTGCCAAGATGGCAGACCTCAGATTATCATTGATTCGTGGTTGCGGTGCCGCTCAGAGGGCTGAGTCAGGGCAGAAGGGGCGCTATACCCCACCCACCAGAGTTTTTGATAATAACAAATCCTATGACACACATAACCACACTAAATGCATTGCACCTAATAACACCTACAAACACAAGCCTCTCCCGTTTACTAAAGGTCAGGCCCCTTCTTCGCCCGCACAAGGGAAGAAGCCCATTGGGGATGTGAAATGTTACAAATGTCAGAAGCTAGGCCATTATTCACGTGAGTGCCCTAGTAACACTCCCGCTAAGCCGGTGTCATTGGTTCACAGTATCGGTGTGTCTCTGAAGGCTGCAGCAACTGCCCGGGGTAGGTTGTCAGCAGCTGAGGCACACGCGGTAAACAAGCGTACGGAAGGCTCGACACCTGTCCGGGACACTTTCTGTGGCCATCGGGGGCACGGGTTTGTGAGCTGGGGGAGTGAACTACGGAGGGTTGACTTGCTGAGGGATACGGGGGCTTCGCAAACTTTGTTGAGGAACTTCACAGGGAAACCGATAAATGCGGCCAGAGTTGTTGTGGTGCAGGGTATAAATGCTACGAGGTCATACCCACTTGTGAGGTTGGAGTTGAGAGTGGGAGAGGTGTGCAGGGAGCTGGATGTAGGGATCGTTGAGTGTTTGCCAGTTGAGGGCGTCGACCTTCTTCTCGGCAACGACTTTGCGGTGCCCACTTCCGGGACTCCACCCTTAGTCGTTGCCGAGAGGGCGGCCGACGTGGATGGTGAGAATCGGGAATGGGTTGGGAGGTGCCAACAGGATGAGATGGCCTGTGTGGTAACCCGATCTCGCTCTGCGGCTCCTGCACAGCCTAGCACTCAACCTCGGGGACAGTGGAGGAAGGATCAGGAGAAGGTTGCTAAGGGCAGGAAAAGGGACATTGATTCTGCTGCACTTCTCGGTGATTCGGTACTTGGACCTATAATAAACACGGGAGTTGACTCTGGCCCAGATATGGTGCGTAACAAGGCAGAGTTGGGTAAGACTTCGCGTGAGGCAAGAGCTGTAGCGAGAGCCACTAAGGCAGTAGAGCCTACTAGCCGGGGTAATGTCTTATTACAAAACCATCTTGATGCATTGACGCCCAGGGACATTAGTGAGCAGCAGCTGCAAGACGCTAGCCTAGCTCGTTATAGCAATGGTGCCATAGAGTTGGAGGAAGATGGGGATGCGAAGCCGGGAGATTTCTTTAGGCTCAACAGGATATTGTACCGCAGATTTCTAGACCCCAAATCGAAGTGGGAGGGCGGTGCGAGGGTAGTAGACCAGGTGGTTGTTCCAAATAAGTATAGAGAGTCCTTATTGTGTCTGGCGCATGATGTGCCGGTGGCGGGTCATTTGGGGGTAACAAAAACATTGGCGGCATTGGGCAGGTTTTTCTGGTGGCCTGGGGTCAAGGCTGATGTCTGTGCATGGGTGGCTGGGTGTGCGACCTGCCAGACAACGGGGAAGCCTAACCAGACAATCCCGAAGGCACCTTTGTTTCCCATACCTGTCACCGGGCCTCCGTTCAGCAAAGTTGTAGTAGATTTGGTTGGCCCTTTCCCACCTACTAGTAGTGGCAATAAATTCCTGTTGACAATCATGGATGTGGCTACGAGATACCCGGACGCATACCCCATGAGAAACGGCTCGGCAAAGGCAGTTGTTAAAAACTTATTATTGTTCTGTTCCCGTTATGGATTTCCACGTGAGGTGCAGTCAGACCAGGGGAGCAATTTTACATCCAAATTGTTCAAGCAAACCCTTCAGTTGCACGGTATATGTTCTGTAGTGTCGTCAGCCTACCATCCCGAGAGTCAGGGAGTCTTGGAGCGGTGGCACTCGACCCTGAAGAGTATGCTACGCTGTTACTGTGCAGAACATGACACTGATTGGGATTTGGGTCTGCCGTATGTTCTGTTCGCTGCACGTGAAGTCCCAGGAGAGAGCCTGGGGTTCAGTCCAAATCAACTAGTCTTTGGCCATAATGTGAGAGGACCTTTAAGTATGGTGAAAGAGATCTGGGAGGGCGAAGAGAAGCCGGGGTCTGTACTTAAATATATCCTTGAGAGCCGGGAGAGACTTATAGGTTGCATGGCAGCGGCAGGTAATAACTTGGTTAATGCACAGGCGGTCATGAAGCACCAGTATGACGCCAAGGTGAAGCTTCGCGAGTTTTCGGTGGGTCAGGAGGTAATGTTGCTTTTACCTTTGCCTGGACACCCCCTTTCTGCCAAGTTTATTGGGCCGTATGTGGTGGCTAAGAAACTGTCCGACCTTGATTATCTCGTTGCAACACCTGACCGTAGAAAAAAACATCAGTTATGTCATGTTAACCTCATGAAAGAGTATGTGAGACGCCCCTCAGAGCCTCTCACTGTCCCTGTGCTGGCCTGCAGCGGCCAGGGTGGAGAAGGAGGTGGGGACAGTCATGCTGCTGAGGAGGATAGCTGGGACTGTGTCATTTCCGCGGAACAGTGGGCGGGGAATACTGAACAAGAGGCTAGGCAAGCTGTAAGTCACCTGCCTGAGCACCAGGGTGCTGCTGTCCTAGGCCTGTTCAGGTCATACCCCTCTGTTTTCGCCGAACACCCAGGTCTCACTACTCAGGTAACGCACGACGTGGACGTCGGTGATAATGTGCCCTTCAAGTCAGTGCCCTACCGTGTGCCCCCGGTAAAGTTGCCAGCTTTACGGGAGGAGTTAAAGTACATGGTTGAGAGAGGGATGATCACTGAAGGTTATGTGAAGTGGACATCACCCGTCACGTTGCAGCCAAAACCTGACGGCAAGGTGCGGTTCCTGCATAGATTTTCGTAGGCTAAATGGCTTGACCACTACCAACCCTTACCCTTTGCCTCGAGTTGACGACAGCGTGGACAAGATAGGGAATGCAAAGTACCTTACTAAAATTGATCTTGTAAAAGGCTACTGGCAAGTACCCCTGTCGGACCGAGCTAAGCAAGTTTGTGGTTTTGTGGTAGATGGCAAGACCTACCAATGTAACGTAATGCCTTATGGGCTTAAGAACGCACCTGCCACGTTTCAGAACCTGATGAACGATATTTGTGACGAAATCCCTAACTGCACGGTCTACCTTGATGACGTGATAGTGTATGATGACGATTTTGAAAATCACCTAAGGCACTTAGAGACCCTGTTTGGGAAGTTGCACGATGCTGGGCTGGTGGTGAACCTGAGGAAGTGCGAGTTTGTAAAGGCTACTGTGCAGTATCTTGGCTTCGTGGTCGGGTTAGGCCGGGTGTGCCCCCCCCTGAGCAAGATACAGGCTATCAATATGTTTCCCAGGCCCACCACTAAGCGCCAGGTCATGCGGTTCCTAGGTATGATAGGCTATTATAGGCGCTTCATCCGGGGATACTCTACTGTCTTAGCACCGTTAACTGATCTACTGTCGAAGTCAGTGAAGTTCTGTTGGGCTGCGGAGTGTCAGAGGGCTTTCGACCTAGTCAAGCACCTGCTGTGTACACATCCGATTTTGAGAGCCCCAGACTTCTCCAGGAGTTTTCAGCTGGCGACTGATGCCAGCGGTGTGGGTGCCGGGGCAGTGTTACTGCAGACTGATTCCGAGGGCTTGGAACACCCAGTGAGCTTCTTTTCTCGCAAGTTTAATTCGGCACAAAGGAATTACTCGACTATAGAGAAGGAGCTTCTTGCTATCGTTTTGTCGCTCAAACATTTCGAAGTTTATGTTCCAGCCTACGGCCCGGTAGTGACGATTTATACGGACCATCATCCCTTGAAATTCCTAAATCAGTTTCACAATCGGAATATGCGGTTGACCAGGTGGTCCCTAATGCTCCAAGAGTATAATCTCAACATTCAGCATATTGCCGGGAGTGAGAACGTGATAGCAGATTGTCTATCAAGGGTTGATGATCCAGGATAGTCGTGCACGGTGTGTGGATTGAGCAGGAGTAAAATTAGGCTATCATAACGCCGTCCAAAAAGATTATAAAACAATAAAATAAACGAGAATTTTTTTTTTAGTTTTGTAAGTCTTTATTGTTGTAGCATGATGCATGCGATATTGTGTTTTATGTATAATTCACACTTCAGTTGTTGTGCACCTTTTGCAATTAGTGGCAGCTAAGGGTAGCAGGTCGGTTGGTTGCCTGTCAGATTTTGATAATGCTTCTAAGGTCGATTATCTAAAATCTTGGGGGGGCTGTGACGCACCCAGTGTGTGGCAACGCAACCTGATTGTACTCCTTGGTACTCCACTGTGCCGCCGCGGTGCGGTGCCGTGTGCCGCTGTGCCGTGCTGGCTGCTTATATTGAGTGTGACAACGTATAACTATGTTCTTTGTATCTCTGCAAAGGTCTCGTCATGTGCTAACCAGTGGTGGGTTTTGTGTTAAGCCATGTCGAGACCTTCCATTTAATATGTAGTATCAATAGAGAAGTTGATAGATAAGACAATAGGAATTCAGAGAGAGAGAGTGAGTTAGTCTTCAGAGCGAGAGGGTAGCAGCGCGCCGCGCTGCCGGGGGGGTGGTTGCCAGACGTATGGACTGGTTGGCAGCCTTGCGCTTATAGCTAGGCGCGACAGGGTTGGTAGTCCATTGCCGCCTGCCTATGCTGCCTGGGCTGCCCATGTTGTCATACTGCACATTGCCTGGAGGCTCGCTGTGTGCTCTATGACCAGGTTGCCTAGAACCTTTGAGATTCTAACATCCCTTGCCCTCTCTCCCAATTTCTCACGGTTGCACTCTTTCTCTCTGACGACATTACTCTCATTTCATTCTTCTCTCTATTTAAATGCATACCCTTCCCTTGAGGTCCTAAAGGAGTTTCAGCACTCACCTCTCGTATTACTCTTAGGACAAGCATATATTTACATGTATTAGATTTAAGGGGTTAATGTGAACAGCGATCTTCTTGATGAGGATAGTTGGTGAACGTTCTACATGTTCACGAGTTATATGCCCAGCTCATCATCCAATTTGTGACTAGACTAGTGCCATGTGTAAGAGCCCGACCATGCCCAGGAGTTGTCTGTAGAGGGGCGAGGACTTAGCCTTGATTTGCCTACCGAGCCAGGAGCGAGTGCAGTACCAGAGACTACAGCTCGCTCGTAGTGCCGG
>JBAKBP010036051.1:0-18834 GCA_037953745.1 Lithodes maja
CTATATATTTCACTAACGAAGCTTCCACTCTCACTGCTCAATTCCTAATAAAATTAATCCCCGCTGTTAAAAAAAGACATATCGCTGAAAGAGACGCAATTTAGAAGGACCAACACATTTATCGTCAAAAGTGTATTAATCGACATTATCTACTGAATAATAAAGGGCAGTATTGAGCTAAAGTATTGCTGTTTTCTGGATTTTAAAGTATTGATCCTGCTGAGTGCGTTGGGAGTGAAGAGCGAGGGAAGGGGGAGGGGGGAGAAGAGAGTGAGAGAGCTGAGGGATGGGGGGGTGGGGAAAGGGGTAAAGGGGGGAGGGTGTGGGGCTCATGGTAAGGGAGGTGAGAGGGAGGGGGCAAAGAGCAGGGGTTTTGTGTGCTTGTATGTGTGGAGGGGGAGGAGAGAGTGAGATGAGGGGGCGGAGTGTATGGAGAGAGGGAGGTGAAGTGAGTGAGGGGAAGGGAGTGGGGAGGGGGAGCTACGAACATGGCATATATTGAGAATGAGGAGAGATGGGAGGTGAGGACATGGATGAATGGGGAGAGGAGGAGTGGGAAAGGGGCCGAGGGGGCGGGGATATGTGGGGGGGATACTGGTGGGGAAGGGGGCGGAGAATAGAAGAGGGGTGTGTTTTGGAGGCACATGGGGGGAGATGTGGGAGGGGTGATAGGCTGGTAGCGAAGTATGTGTGTACGATGAGGGGGAGGGGGAGGGGAGGGGGTGGCAGTAGGCAAAAATCTGTGTATGTACTGTGTGTGCGTGCTTGCTTGTGCCTGTGATTGACTAGGGGATAAAAGGGGGGAATGAAAGGCTAAAAGTAGTGTGGTGTATCGTTTGTGGTTAGGGGGGGATACTGGGGAGAGGGGGATGGCTACAAGCAGTGTGAGCGATAGGGGGGAGGGGGGGGAAGGGGTACAGGGACATGCAGGGGGATGGGGGGATACGCAAGCTAAGAGTGGGGGAGGGAGGGGGGGAAGGGGGCGGTCCATCCTCTGCCTGATAATGTGGGTCGTGAGAGGCCTGATGGAAGGTGCGTGTTATGAGGCTGAATTATTGTCTTACCGCTTGGACTGCGAGAGTACTTTTAAACCCACTCCAACAGCTTCCTCTCTCTCCAACACCCCTTCTCCCCTCTCTACACTCTTCAGAAAAATAGGAAAAGTCGAATGTAAATACGAGGTGCCGTTGTAAAGGCTTATCCCTCATGCAATACCTTCATCTGATCTGATCTGAGTAAACCCCTTTCAGCATACGATGAGGCTTTTCTTTCTCATATTCTGGCGATCGCTGCTCGATTTTATTCAGCTTAGGTACTAGGAAGGTCTTGAGGGAGTAATATGGTTCACTTTTTGGGCGATTTTTGCATGTATTAATTATTTTTCTAGTTTCCTCGCTAGACCTCCATCAAATAAAAAAAAAAACATCCATTAGATCCCGCCTTTTAGATTAAGTTGTACATTTTTCGGTAGAAAAAATTCCCGGCCGAAGGCCGGTTCTTCCAACATTACAGGCTCACTATCGTTCGCCAGGGAAAAAATCGACACCTAAATAGCACGAAAGGTCTATATATTGACGAAGAAATGGGGCAAAAGTTCTTAAAATCGACTAACTAATGGGGCAAACATCTTAATAACATCTGAAAACTAATGGGGCTAAACATGAGGGAGAAAGTGGTCCAGCAAAACGGCCCATGTCCCCTTAACTGGGATTAATATTACCCCTTCGATTACTAGTCACCCACAGCTGTATGGAATCGTCTAAAGTAAGTCAGAACATAAATAACTGATATTACACCAAAATGGTTTATAAAATCGTTAAGGGGAGGTTTTTAGTGTGTTTTCTACTCCTCCAGCAATCTTAAAATTTCGCCCCCTTGACCCTCTTTCAAGATAAATTTGTACATTTTTCGGTAGAAAAATGTCCCGGCTGAAAGCCGGGACAGGCTTGCTATCGGGCGCCAGGATAAAATCGACACCTAAATGGCACGAAAGGTCTTAAAATTGACAGAAATGGGTCGAAAGTTCTTAAAATCACCAAACTAATGGGGCAAACGTCTTAAAATCTCAAAAACAATGGGCTAACCATGAGGGAGAAAGGGGTCAAGAAAAAAATCCCTCAAGTGGAGACCTCCCCTTAAGTGTTGGCCAGAAAATATAAAATTGCAAGATATAATGGCATTTAAGGTGTTATTCGAACCAGTTTATACCATATTTTGACTTTCTGACGCCTTTCCTAACAATTTGCTGAACACTTTGGCAAAATACGCAATCGTACTGATGGTTATTGGAGGATTAGGAAAAGTTACAAGGGAACGGAGAACATTAACCCTCTCCGACATATGACGCGATTTTGAGCCGATTAGGGATACTTTAAAGCCTTTGTTACCATCAGGGGTATTTAGAAACCTTTAGTTTAGTTACTTCAACCTCTGCAGTTGTCTTTGAGTTAGCTGTGTTGAGCCTATTGGGGATACTTTAAAGCCTTTGTTACCATCAGGGGTATTTAGAAACCTTTAGTTTAGTTACTTCAACCTCTGCAGTTGTCTTTGAGTTAGCTGTGTTGAGCCTATTGGGGATACTTTAAAACCTTTGTTACCATCAGGGGTATTTAGAAACCTTTAGTTTAGTTACTTCAACCTCTGCAGTTGTCTTTCAGTTAGCTGTGTTGAGCCTATTGGGGATGCTTTAAAGCCTTTGTTACCATCAGGGGTATTTAGAAACCTTTAGTTTAGTTACTTCAACCTCTGCAGTTGTCTTTGAGTTAGCTGTGTTGAGCCGATTAGAAATACTTTAAAGCCTTTGTTACCATCAGGGGTATTTAGAAACCTTTAGTTTAGTTACTTCAACCTCTGCAGTTGTCTTTGAGTTAGCTGTGTTGAGCCTATTGGGGATACTTTAAAGCCTTTGTTACCATCAGGGGTATTTAGAAACCTTTAGTTTAGTTACTTCAACCTCTGCAGTTGTCTTTGAGTTAGCTGTGTTGAGCCTATTGGGGATACTTTAAAGCCTTTGTTACCATCAGGGGTATTTAGAAACCTTTAGTTTAGTTACTTCAACCTCTGCAGTTGTCTTTGAGTTAGCTGTGTTGAGCCTATTGGGGATACTTTAAAGCCTTTGTTACCATCAGGGGTATTTAGAAACCTTTAGTTTAGTTACTTCAACCTCTGCAGTTGTCTTTGAGTTAGCTGTGTTGAGCCTATTGGGGATACTTTAAAGCCTTTGTTACCATCAGGGGTATTTAGAAACCTTTAGTTTAGTTACTTCAACCTCTGCAGTTGTCTTTGAGTTAGCTGTGTTGAGCCTATTGGGGATACTTTAAAGCCTTTGTTACCATCAGGGGTATTTAGAAACCTTTAGTTTAGTTACTTCAACCTCTGCAGTTGTCTTTCAGTTAGCTGTGTTGAGCCTATTGGGGATGCTTTAAAGCCTTTGTTACCATCAGGGGTATTTAGAAACCTTTAGTTTAGTTACTTCAACCTCTGCAGTTGTCTTTGAGTTAGCTGTGTTGAGCCGATTAGAGATACTTTAAAGCCTTTGTTACCATCAGGGGTATTTAGAAACCTTTAGTTTAGTTACTTCAACCTCTGCAGTTGTCTTTGAGTTAGCTGTGTTGAGCCTATTGGGGATACTTTAAAGCCTTTGTTACCATCAGGGGTATTTAGAAACCTTTAGTTTAGTTACTTCAACCTCTGCAGTTGTCTTTGAGTTAGCTGTGTTGAGCCTATTGGGGATACTTTAAAGCCTTTGTTACCATCAGGGGTATTTAGAAACCTTTAGTTTAGTTACTTCAACCTCTGCAGTTGTCTTTGAGTTAGCTGTGTTGAGCCTATTGGGGATACTTTAAAGCCTTTGTTACCATCAGGGGTATTTAGAAACCTTTAGTTTAGTTACTTCAACCTCTGCAGTTGTCTTTGAGTTAGCTGTGTTGAGCCTATTGGGGATACTTTAAAGCCTTTGTTACCATCAGGGGTATTTAGAAACCTTTAGTTTAGTTACTTCAACCTCTGCAGTTGTCTTTGAGTTAGCTGTGTTGAGCCTATTGGGGATACTTTAAAGCCTTTGTTACCATCAGGGGTATTTAGAAACCTTTAGTTTAGTTACTTCAACCTCTGCAGTTGTCTTTGAGTTAGCTGTGTTGAGCCTATTGGGGATACTTTAAAGCCTTTGTTACCATCAGGGGTATTTAGAAACCTTTAGTTTAGTTACTTCAACCTCTGCAGTTGTCTTTGAGTTAGCTGTGTTGAGCCTATTGGGGATACTTTAAAGCCTTTGTTACCATCAGGGGTATTTAGAAACCTTTAGTTTAGTTACTTCAACCTCTGCAGTTGTCTTTGAGTTAGCTGTGTTGAGCCTATTAGGGATACTTTAAAGTCTTTGTTACCATCAGGGGTATTTAGAAACCTTTAGTTTAGTTACTTCAACCTCTGCAGTTGTCTTTGAGTTAGCTGTGTTGAACCTATTGGGGATACTTTAAAGCCTTTGTTACCATCAGGGGTATTTAGAAACCTTTAGTTTAGTTACTTCAACCTCTGCAGTTGTCTTTGAATTAGCTGTGTTGAGCCTATTGGGGATACTTTAAAGCCTTTGTTACCATCAGGGGTATTTAGAAACCTTTAGTTTAGTTACTTCAACCTCTGCAGTTGTCTTAGAGTTAGCTGTGTTGAGCCTATTAGGGATACTTTAAAGCCTTTGTTACCATCAGGGGTATTTATAAACCTTTAGTTTAGCTACTTCAACCTCTGCAGTTGTCTTTGAGTTAGCTGTGGGTAGAAAACTAATTTTGGAGAGGTAATTATAAGAGTGAGAGAACTCTATTTCCTATTGCTAATCTGGCAACCTCTGCGTCATATGTGCGTGAAAGGATTAACCCCTTCTGTACCGGCGACGTCCTTTTTATTTTGTTATTGCTATATTTAGACGATCTTATTAAGGGGAGATATCCACTTGAGGGACTTTTTTTCTTGACCTCTTTCTCCCTCATGTCTAGCCCCATTGCTTTTGAGATTTTAAGACGTTTGCCCCATTAGTTTGGTGATTTTAAGAATTTCCGACCCATTCTCTCAATTTTAAGACCTTTCGTGCCATTTCGGTGTCGATTTTATCCTGGCGAGCGATAGCGAGCCTGTAATTTAAGAGTAACCGGCCTTCGGCCGGGACATTTTTCTACCGAAAAATGTACAAATTTATCTTGAAAGGGGGTCAAGGTGGTGACATTTTAAGATTGCTGGAGGAGTAGGAAACAAACTGAAAACCTCCCCTTAAGTTTAGGACAAATACATGCAGTAGCTGAAGAGTTTAGTTATGATAGTATTTTGGCTTTTAATTGGTAGACGTCCGTCCTAAGCTGAACAAAATCTTCTGCTGGTTGGCAGAACATAATTAAAAGGATGTCACTGGCACGGGAGGGGTTAAGGGGAGGTTTTTAGTTGATTCCCTAGACTTCCATCAAGCTTAAAATTACTCCCCCTTGACCCCCTTTCAAGATAAATTTGTAAATTTTTCGGTAGAAAAATGTCCCGGCCGAAGGCCGGTTCCCCTTAAATTACAGGCTCGCTATCGCTCGCCAGGAAAAAATCGACACCTAAATGGCACGAATGGTCTTAAAATTGACTGGAATGGGGCGAGGGTTCTTAAAATCGCCAAACTAATGGGGCAAGCGTCTTTAAATCTCACAAGCAATGGGGCTAAACATGAGGGAGAGAGAGGCTCAGAAAAAAATCCTCCCGGTGGAAATCTCCCCTTAACTAGTGGTGAATCCCAGTTATTTATTTGGTACGGTTCATCAAAATAGTTCACCTTTTTATCATATAATTTCACCTCCCAAAATTGACCAGAAATTCACGTTCACGACGACGGTACTCCATATCCCTAGAGACTTGATGCGGTGAAAATCTAAAGTTTTTATAATTATAGGGTATGGACACAATTTATAGTTTTTATAATTATAGGGTATGGACACAATTTATAGTTTTAAGAACATCGGGTACGATGACAGTGATTACCATCATCAATCACTACTACCACAATCATCACAATACTACTACTACCATAATCACCATCATCAATCACTACTACCACAATCATCACAATACTACTACTACCATAATCACCATCATCAATCACTACTACCACAATCATCACAATACTACTACTACCATAATCACCATCATCAATCACTACTACCACAATCATCACAATACTACTACTACCATAATCACCATATCACTACTACCACCACTACTACTACCATAATCACCATCATCAATCACTACTACCACCACTACTACTACCATAATCACCATCATCAATCACTACTACCACAATCATCACAATACTACTACTACCATAATCACCGGCCTCGACCACTACTACCACAATCATCACAATACTACTACTACCATAATCACCATCATCAATCACTACTACCACAATCATCACAATACTACTACTACCATAATCACCATATCACTACTACCACCACTACTACTACCATAATCACCATCATCAATCACTACTACCACAATCATCACAATACTACTACTACCATAATCACCGGCCTCGACCTCCCTGTGCCTCATTAAACGGCGACCTCGATTTCGGTCGCTAAATGACCTCCGATTTTGGATCTGACCTCATCCGTACCCCCATTTAGGGGAGCTGCGAACAATTTTCGTTCCATACACCTTTTCGATCGGAGGCCTCCTTCTGCCCCAAACGGCCATTTTTTCATTGTTTTCAATTTCGGCCTCGAAACGACCTCCGATCGTGGCCTCGCCCCCTCGGTGACCTGACCCAGCTCAATTGGCACTCACATGCAAAGTTTCAGCTCCCCAGGTCCAAAACTGCGGCCGCCTATTAAGAACGCACAGACAGACACACGAACTGATTTAATAATATAGATAGGTAGATAGATATGAAGCAACTCTGTCTACGTATTGTGAAAGCCTGGCATTCTTCAGGCAAGGACGATTTTTTTTTTTTTTTTTTTTATACAAACAGTTAAGGGGAGGTTTTGAACTCTAGATATCCTTCAAGCTTAAGCTTACACCCCCTTGAGCCCCTTTTAAGATAAATTTTTACATTTTTCGGTAGAAAAATGTCCCGGCTGAAAGCCGGTTCCTCTTAAATTACAGGCTCGCTATTGCTCGCCAGGATAAAATCGATCCCTAAATGGCACGAAAGGTCTTAAAATTGACAGAAATGGGTCGAAAGTTCTTAAAATCGTCAAAATAATGGGGCGAACGTCTTAAAACTATAGAACAACAATGGGGCTAATCATGAGGGAGAAAGGAGTCAAAACAAAAAGCCCTCCAGTGGACATCTGCCCTTAAATGTTACCAGGGATACATGTCTTCAGAATACGTGTAACTAGCCCCAAACACGCGGCGAGGAACAACAACAACAACAACTGCAGTGGCCTTCAACCCTTCAACCCTGTGTTTTGAGAGGTCATAATGGCTTCTTGGTAGTCTATTATCAACTATCTATATCTATCTATATTCAACGGTTTTACTTGACGCCACATAGAGGAAACTAAGGGTCATATACATAGTTATTATGTCCATTAAGGGGAGGTCTCCACTTGAGGGATTTTTTTCCTTGACCCCTTTCTCCCTCATGTTTAGCCCCATTGCTTTTGATATTATAAAACGTTTGCCCCATTAGTTTAGCGATTTTAAGAACTTTCACCCCATATTAAGACCTTTCGTGCCATTCAGGTGTCGATTTTATCCTGGCGAGCGATAGCGAGCCTGTATTTTAAGAGGAACCGGCCTTCGGCCGGGAAATTTTTCTACCGAAAAATGTACAAATTTATCTTGAAAGGGACTCAAGGGGGTGTAATTTTAAGCTTGATGGAGGTCTAGGGAACAAACTAAATACCTCCCCTTAACCCCTTCTGTACCGGTGACGTCATTTTCATTTCATTCCGGCTATATTTAGACGATTTTGTGCCGTGTGAGAAGGATCTGTGGTGGTATAAAGGGTTAAGTGAGATAGGTTGAAGCCTGTTAACCCCTTCAGACTCATATGACGCAGAGGTTGCCAGATTAGCAATAAGAAATAGAGTTCTCTCACTCTTATAATTACCTCTCCAAAATTAGTTTTCTGCCCACAGCTAACTCAAAGACAACTGCAGAGGTTGAAGTAACTAAACTAAAGGTTTCTAAATACCCCTGATGGTAACAAAGGCTTTAAAGTATCCCCAATAGGCTCAACACAACTAACTCAAAGACAACTGCAGAGGTTGAAGTAACTAAACTAAAGGTTTATAAATACCCCTGATGGTAACAAAGGCTTTAAAGTATGCCCAATAGGCTCAACACAGCTAACTCAAAGACAACTGCAGAGGTTGAAGTAACTAAACTAAAGGTTTCTAAATACCCCTGATGGTAACAAAGGCTTTAAAGTATCCCCAATAGGCTCAACACAGCTAACTCAAAGACAACTGCAGAGGTTGAAGTAACTAAACTAAAGGTTTCTAAATACCCCTGATGGTAACAAAGGCTTTAAAGTATCCCCAATAGGCTCAACACAGCTAACTCAAAGACAACTGCAGAGGTTGAAGTAACTAAACTAAAGGTTTCTAAATACCCCTGATGGTAACAAAGGCTTTAAAGTATGCCCAATAGGCTCAACACAGCTAACTCAGACAACTGCAGAGGTTGAAGTAACTAAACTAAAGGTTTCTAAATACCCCTGATGGTAACAAAGGCTTTAAAGTATGCCCAATAGGCTTAACACAGCTAACTCAAAGACAACTGCAGAGGTTGAAGTAACTAAACTAAAGGTTTCTAAATACCCCTGATGGTAACAAAGGCTTTAAAGTATCCCCAATAGGCTCAACACAGCTAACTCAAAGACAACTGCAGAGGTTGAAGTAACTAAACTAAAGGTTTATAAATACCCCTGATGGTAACAAAGGCTTTAAAGTATCCCTAATAGGCTCAACACAGCTAACTCAAAGACAACTGCAGAGGTTGAAGTAACTAAACTAAAGGTTTGTAAATACCCCTGATGGTAATAAAGGCTTTAAAGTATCCCCAATAGGCTCAACACAGCTAACTCAAAGACAACTGCAGAGATTGAAGTAAATAAACTAAAGGTTTGTAAATACCCCTGATGGTAACAAAGGCTTTAAAGTATCCCCAATAGGCTCAACACAGCTAACTCAAAGACAACTGCAGAGGTTGAAGTAACTAAACTAAAGGTTTGTAAATACCCCTGATAGTAACAAAGGCTTTAAAAGTATCCCCAATAGGCTCAACACAGCTAACTCAAAGACAACTGCAGAGGTTGAAGTAACTAAACTAAAGGTTTCTAAATACCCCTGATGGTAACAAAGGCTTTAAAGTATCCCCAATAGGCTCAACACAGCTAACTCAAAGACAACTGCAGAGGTTGAAATAACTAAACTAAAGGTTTGTAAATACCCCTGATGGTAACAAAGGCTTTAAAGTATCCCCAATAGGCTCAACACAGCTAACTCAAAGACAACTGCAGAGGTTGAAGTAACTAAACTATAGGTTTGTAAATACCCCTGATGGTAACAAAGGCTTTAAAGTATCCCCAATAGGCTCAACACAGCTAACTCAAGACAACTGCAGAGGTTGAAGTAACTAAACTAAAGGTTTGTAAATACCCCGGATGGTAATAAAGGCTTTAAAGTATCCCCAATAGGCTCAACACAGCTAACTCAAAGACAACTGCAGAGGTTGAAGTAACTAAACTAAAGGTTTGTAAATACCCCTGATGGTAACAAAGGCTTTAAAGTATCCCCAATAGGCTCAACACAGCTAACTCAAAGACAACTGCAGAGGTTGAAGTAACTAAACTAAAGGTTTGTAAATACCCCTGATGGTAATAAAGGCTTTAAAGTATCCTAATAGGCTCAAAATTGCGTCATATGTCGGAGAGGGTTAAATAGCTGGAGGCCCATTTGAAACTGCATAACATCGTCTAATAGTAGCCAGAATAAAGTTAAAAGACGACTCCGGTACAGAAGGGGTTAAGTTAGATAAAAGTGTGTATTGATGCCAAAATAGAATTAATACTAGCGTCACCGCGTACTGAAGGGGTTAAGCGTTTGTACTCCGTGAACCAGCTGGTACAGTCACAATTGATAATTCACCAATAATATTAAACTGTGTATTTTTTGGTGATGGGCTGGTCTATCAGAGTGAGAGCTGAGCGTTCTCTGCCATACCCATAGCTTACTCTGACTGTTCCTTTAACTTATATATTTTCTAGATCTCAAGTGACGGCGTGTTTTCCGTGGATTGACCTCCCTACTGCCAACCCTGGCAGATTGGGAGCCAAAGCGTCACATTTTTCCCTTGCCCCTCAACTTTCCCTTCATAATTGCTGAGGGGCACAGGGCCTTGGGTGGGGTTTTGGTTTCCCGGGCGTTTCCGCACCCTCCTCAGCTCCCTGCCTTGGAGTGGCTTCGGTCACCCGGTCTTTGTTAGTGGTAAGCAGGGAGGGTTTTGTGGGGGCGCTCGTTTATGGCCTTGGCCTTGCTCGAGACCTTGGGGCTGTTCGGCCAGACAGGCTGGGGAACAACAACAACAACTGTGTATTTATAAATGAGTATTAGTTTTCCTTGGCAGTCCTATCGTGTTTTTTATAGTCTGCACTGTAAATAAATATGGGTGTGAAAAAGGGTATATAGTGTTTCGTAATAATCTACATTGCTACTGGTATCCCCCCCCCCCCCTCAGTTACTAACCCATCTGTCCCCTACTAACTTCCTAATCCTGCCACGGACATTAGTTCCAGGGCAGTAATTCCCTTTCCAATGTTCCCTTACCCACTCTAAACCACTGTTTGGACACTTGATCCACAGTGTTTTGGAGGACCAGCAACCTAGAAGGGTCACTAGATCTGTTGTTGCTTTATTTCCTTTGTACTCCTTGGTATGTTTGTAGTGATGACCCCGTTGTGGGTACTATAACACTTTAAATCCATTCAACACGACGGTGCATTTTGACCTCTTATTCTGGCCAAATTTAGACGATAGTATGCAGTGTAAGACGATAGTATGCAGTGTTAGACGATAGTATGCAGTGTAAGACGATAGTATGCAGTGTAAGACGATAGTATGCAGTGTTAGACGATAGTATGCAGTGTAAGACGATAGTATGCAGTGTTAGACGATAGTATGCAGTGTAAGACGATAGTATGCAGTGTAAGACGATAGTATGCAGTGTAAGACGATAGTATGCAGTGTTAGACGATAGTATGCAGTGTAAGACGATAGTATGCAGTGTAAGACGATAGTATGCAGTGTAAGACGATAGTATGCAGTGTAAGACGATAGTATGCAGTGTTAGACGATAGTATGCAGTGTAAGACGATAGTATGCAGTGTAAGACGATAGTATGCAGTGTAAGACGATAGTATGCAGTGTTAGACGATAGTATGCAGTGTAAGACGATAGTATGCAGTGTAAGACGATAGTATGCAGTGTAAGACGATAGTATGCAGTGTTAGACGATAGTATGCAGTGTAAGACGATAGTATGCAGTGTAAGACGATAGTATGCAGTGTTAGACGATAGTATGCAGTGTAAGACGATAGTATGCAGTGTAAGACGATAGTATGCAGTGTTAGACGATAGTATGCAGTGTAAGACGATAGTATGCAGTGTTAGACGATAGTATGCAGTGTAAGACGATAGTATGCAGTGTAAGACGATAGTATGCAGTGTAAGACGATAGTATGCAGTGTTAGACGATAGTATGCAGTGTAAGACGATAGTATGCAGTGTTAGACGATAGTATGCAGTGTAAGACGATAGTATGCAGTGTTAGACGATAGTATGCAGTGTAAGACGATAGTATGCAGTGTTAGACGATAGTATGCAGTGTTAGACGATAGTATGCAGTGTAAGACGATAGTATGCAGTGTTAGACGATAGTATGCAGTGTTAGACGATAGTATGCAGTGTAAGACGATAGTATGCAGTGTAAGACGATAGTATGCAGTGTTAGACGATAGTATGCAGTGTTAGACGATAGTATGCAGTGTAAGACGATAGTATGCAGTGTAAGACGATAGTATGCAGTGTTAGACGATAGTATGCAGTGTTAGACGATAGTATGCAGTGTAAGACGATAGTATGCAGTGTTAGACGATAGTATGCAGTGTTAGACGATAGTATGCAGTGTTAGACGATAGTATGCAGTGTAAGACGATAGTATGCAGTGTTAGACGATAGTATGCAGTGTTAGACGATAGTATGCAGTGTAAGACGATAGTATGCAGTGTTAGACGATAGTATGCAGTGTAAGACGATAGTATGCAGTGTAAGACGATAGTATGCAGTGTAAGACGATAGTATGCAGTGTTAGACGATAGTATGCAGTGTAAGACGATAGTATGCAGTGTTAGACGATAGTATGCAGTGTTAGACGATAGTATGCAGTGTAAGACGATAGTATGCAGTGTTAGACGATAGTATGCAGTGTTAGACGATAGTATGCAGTGTAAGACGATAGTATGCAGTGTAAGACGATAGTATGCAGTGTAAGACGATAGTATGCAGTGTTAGACGATAGTATGCAGTGTAAGACGATAGTATGCAGTGTTAGACGATAGTATGCAGTGTTAGACGATAGTATGCAGTGTTAGACGATAGTATGCAGTGTAAGACGATAGTATGCAGTGTTAGACGATAGTATGCAGTGTTAGACGATAGTATGCAGTGTAAGACGATAGTATGCAGTGTAAGACGATAGTATGCAGTGTAAGACGATAGTATGCAGTGTAAGACGATAGTATGCAGTGTAAGACGATAGTATGCAGTGTAAGACGATAGTATGCAGTGTTAGACGATAGTATGCAGTGTAAGACGATAGTATGCAGTGTAAGACGATAGTATGCAGTGTAAGACGATAGTATGAGACGATAGTATGCAGTGTTAGACGATAGTATGCAGTGTAAGACGATAGTATGCAGTGTAAGACGATAGTATGCAGTGTAAGACGATAGTATGCAGTGTAAGACGATAGTATGCAGTGTTAGACGATAGTATGCAGTGTAAGACGATAGTATGCAGTGTAAGACGATAGTATGCAGTGTAAGACGATAGTATGCAGTGTAAGACGATAGTATGCAGTGTAAGACGATAGTATGCAGTGTTAGACGATAGTATGCAGTGTAAGACGATAGTATGCAGTGTTAGACGATAGTATGCAGTGTTAGACGATAGTATGCAGTGTAAGACGATAGTATGCAGTGTAAGACGATAGTATGCAGTGTTAGACGATAGTATGCAGTGTTAGACGATAGTATGCAGTGTAAGACGATAGTATGCAGTGTAAGACGATAGTATGCAGTGTAAGACGATAGTATGCAGTGTAAGACGATAGTATGCAGTGTTAGACGATAGTATGCAGTGTAAGACGATAGTATGCAGTGTAAGACGATAGTATGCAGTGTAAGACGATAGTATGCAGTGTAAGACGATAGTATGCAGTGTAAGACGATAGTATGCAGTGTTAGACGATAGTATGCAGTGTTAGACGATAGTATGCAGTGTAAGACGATAGTATGCAGTGTTAGACGATAGTATGCAGTGTAAGACGATAGTATGCAGTGTTAGACGATAGTATGCAGTGTAAGACGATAGTATGCAGTGTAAGACGATAGTATGCAGTGTAAGACGATAGTATGCAGTGTAAGACGATAGTATGCAGTGTTAGACGATAGTATGCAGTGTAAGACGATAGTATGCAGTGTAAGACGATAGTATGCAGTGTAAGACGATAGTATGCAGTGTAAGACGATAGTATGCAGTGTAAGACGATAGTATGCAGTGTTAGACGATAGTATGCAGTGTTAGACGATAGTATGCAGTGTAAGACGATAGTATGCAGTGTTAGACGATAGTATGCAGTGTAAGACGATAGTATGCAGTGTTAGACGATAGTATGCAGTGTAAGACGATAGTATGCAGTGTAAGACGATAGTATGCAGTGTTAGACGATAGTATGCAGTGTAAGACGATAGTATGCAGTGTAAGACGATAGTATGCAGTGTTAGACGATAGTATGCAGTGTAAGACGATAGTATGCAGTGTTAGACGATAGTATGCAGTGTAAGACGATAGTATGCAGTGTTAGACGATAGTATGCAGTGTAAGACGATAGTATGCAGTGTAAGACGATAGTATGCAGTGTAAGACGATAGTATGCAGTGTTAGACGATAGTATGCAGTGTTAGACGATAGTATGCAGTGTTAGACGATAGTATGCAGTGTTAGACGATAGTATGCAGTGTTAGACGATAGTATGCAGTGTAAGACGATAGTATGCAGTGTTAGACGATAGTATGCAGTGTTAGACGATAGTATGCAGTGTAAGACGATAGTATGCAGTGTAAGACGATAGTATGCAGTGTTAGACGATAGTATGCAGTGTTAGACGATAGTATGCAGTGTAAGACGATAGTATGCAGTGTAAGACGATAGTATGCAGTGTTAGACGATAGTATGCAGTGTTAGACGATAGTATGCAGTGTTAGACGATAGTATGCAGTGTTAGACGATAGTATGCAGTGTTAGACGATAGTATGCAGTGTAAGACGATAGTATGCAGTGTAAGACGATAGTATGCAGTGTAAGACGATAGTATGCAGTGTAAGACGATAGTATGCAGTGTTAGACGATAGTATGCAGTGTTAGACGATAGTATGCAGTGTTAGACGATAGTATGCAGTGTAAGACGATAGTATGCAGTGTTAGACGATAGTATGCAGTGTAAGACGATAGTATGCAGTGTAAGACGATAGTATGCAGTGTAAGACGATAGTATGCAGTGTAAGACGATAGTATGCAGTGTAAGACGATAGTATGCAGTGTAAGACGATAGTATGCAGTGTAAGACGATAGTATGCAGTGTTAGACGATAGTATGCAGTGTTAGACGATAGTATGCAGTGTAAGACGATAGTATGCAGTGTAAGACGATAGTATGCAGTGTAAGACGATAGTATGCAGTGTTAGACGATAGTATGCAGTGTAAGACGATAGTATGCAGTGTAAGACGATAGTATGCAGTGTTAGACGATAGTATGCAGTGTAAGACGATAGTATGCAGTGTTAGACGATAGTATGCAGTGTTAGACGATAGTATGCAGTGTAAGACGATAGTATGCAGTGTTAGACGATAGTATGCAGTGTTAGAGGACGATAGTATGCAGTGTAAGACGATAGTATGCAGTGTTAGACGATAGTATGCAGTGTAAGACGATAGTATGCAGTGTTAGACGATAGTATGCAGTGTAAGACGATAGTATGCAGTGTAAGACGATAGTATGCAGTGTAAGACGATAGTATGCAGTGTAAGACGATAGTATGCAGTGTTAGACGATAGTATGCAGTGTTAGACGATAGTATGCAGTGTAAGACGATAGTATGCAGTGTAAGACGATAGTATGCAGTGTTAGACGATAGTATGCAATGCAGTGTAAGACGATAGTATGCAATGCAGTGTAAGACGATAGTATGCAGTGTAAGACGATAGTATGCAGTGTAAGACGATAGTATGCAGTGTAAGACGATAGTATGCAGTGTTAGACGATAGTATGCAGTGTTAGACGATAGTATGCAGTGTTAGACGATAGTATGCAGTGTAAGACGATAGTATGCAGTGTAAGACGATAGTATGCAGTGTAAGACGATAGTATGCAGTGTTAGACGATAGTATGCAGTGTAAGACGATAGTATGCAGTGTAAGACGATAGTATGCAGTGTAAGACGATAGTATGCAGTGTAAGACGATAGTATGCAGTGTAAGACGATAGTATGCAGTGTAAGACGATAGTATGCAGTGTAAGACGATAGTATGCAGTGTAAGACGATAGTATGCAGTGTTAGACGATAGTATGCAGTGTTAGACGATAGTATGCAGTGTAAGACGATAGTATGCAGTGTTAGACGATAGTATGCAGTGTAAGACGATAGTATGCAGTGTTAGACGATAGTATGCAGTGTAAGACGATAGTATGCAGTGTAAGACGATAGTATGCAGTGTTAGACGATAGTATGCAGTGTAAGACGATAGTATGCAGTGTAAGACGATAGTATGCAGTGTTAGACGATAGTATGCAGTGTAAGACGATAGTATGCAGTGTTAGACGATAGTATGCAGTGTAAGACGATAGTATGCAGTGTAAGACGATAGTATGCAGTGTAAGACGATAGTATGCAGTGTTAGACGATAGTATGCAGTGTAAGACGATAGTATGCAGTGTAAGACGATAGTATGCAGTGTAAGACGATAGTATGCAGTGTAAGACGATAGTATGCAGTGTTAGACGATAGTATGCAGTGTTAGACGATAGTATGCAGTGTAAGACGATAGTATGCAGTGTAAGACGATAGTATGCAGTGTAAGACGATAGTATGCAGTGTAAGACGATAGTATGCAGTGTTAGACGATAGTATGCAGTGTAAGACGATAGTATGCAGTGTTAGACGATAGTATGCAGTGTAAGACGATAGTATGCAGTGTTAGACGATAGTATGCAGTGTAAGACGATAGTATGCAGTGTTAGACGATAGTATGCAGTGTTAGACGATAGTATGCAGTGTAAGACGATAGTATGCAGTGTTAGACGATAGTATGCAGTGTTAGACGATAGTATGCAGTGTAAGACGATAGTATGCAGTGTAAGACGATAGTATGCAGTGTAAGACGATAGTATGCAGTGTTAGACGATAGTATGCAGTGTAAGACGATAGTATGCAGTGTTAGACGATAGTATGCAGTGTAAGACGATAGTATGCAGTGTAAGACGATAGTATGCAGTGTAAGACGATAGTATGCAGTGTAAGACGATAGTATGCAGTGTAAGACGATAGTATGCAGTGTAAGACGATAGTATGCAGTGTAAGACGATAGTATGCAGTGTTAGACGATAGTATGCAGTGTAAGACGATAGTATGCAGTGTAAGACGATAGTATGCAGTGTTAGACGATAGTATGCAGTGTAAGACGATAGTATGCAGTGTAAGACGATAGTATGCAGTGTTAGACGATAGTATGCAGTGTTAGACGATAGTATGCAGTGTTAGACGATAGTATGCAGTGTAAGACGATAGTATGCAGTGTAAGACGATAGTATGCAGTGTAAGACGATAGTATGCAAAGTGTAAGACGATAGTATGCAATGCAGTGTAAGACGATAGTATGCAATGCAGTGTAAGACGATAGTATGCAATGCAGTGTAAGACGATAGTATGCAATGCAGTGTAAGACGATAGTATGCAATGCAGTGTAAGACGATAGTATGCAATGCAGTGTAAGACGATAGTATGCAATGCAGTGTAAGACGATAGTATGCAATGCAGTGTAAGACGATAGTATGCAATGCAGTGTAAGACGATAGTATGCAATGCAGTGTAAGACGATAGTATGCAATGCAGTGTAAGACGATAGTATGCAATGCAGTGTAAGACGATAGTATGCAATGCAGTGTAAGACGATAGTATGCAATGCAGTGTAAGACGATAGTATGCAATGCAGTGTAAGACGATAGTATGCAATGCAGTGTAAGACGATAGTATGCAATGCAGTGTAAGACGATAGTATGCAGTGTAAGACGATAGTATGCATGTAAGACGATAGTATGCAGTGTAAGACGATAGTATGCAGTGTAAGACGATAGTATGCAGTGTAAGACGATAGTATGCAGTGTTAGACGATAGTATGCAGTGTTAGACGATAGTATGCAGTGTTAGACGATAGTATGCAGTGTAAGACGATAGTATGCAGTGTTAGACGATAGTATGCAGTGTAAGACGATAGTATGCAGTGTAAGACGATAGTATGCAGTGTTAGACGATAGTATGCAGTGTAAGACGATAGTATGCAGTGTAAGACGATAGTATGCAGTGTTAGACGATAGTATGCAGTGTTAGACGATAGTATGCAGTGTTAGACGATAGTATGCAGTGTAAGACGATAGTATGCAGTGTTAGACGATAGTATGCAGTGTTAGACGATAGTATGCAGTGTAAGACGATAGTATGCAGTGTAAGACGATAGTATGCAGTGTTAGACGATAGTATGCAGTGTAAGACGATAGTATGCAGTGTTAGACGATAGTATGCAGTGTAAGACGATAGTATGCAGTGTAAGACGATAGTATGCAGTGTTAGACGATAGTATGCAGTGTAAGACGATAGTATGCAGTGTAAGACGATAGTATGCAGTGTTAGACGATAGTATGCAGTGTTAGACGATAGTATGCAGTGTAAGACGATAGTATGCAGTGTAAGACGATAGTATGCAGTGTTAGACGATAGTATGCAGTGTAAGACGATAGTATGCAGTGTAAGACGATAGTATGCAGTGTAAGACGATAGTATGCAGTGTTAGACGATAGTATGCAGTGTTTGATAGAGCATAGTATGCAGTGTTAGACGATAGTATGCAGTGTTAGACGATAGTATGCAGTGTAAGACGATAGTATGCAGTGTAAGACGATAGTATGCAGTGTAAGACGATAGTATGCAGTGTAAGACGATAGTATGCAGTGTTAGACGATAGTATGCAGTGTAAGACGATAGTATGCAGTGTAAGACGATAGTATGCAGTGTAAGACGATAGTATGCAGTGTAAGACGATAGTATGCAGTGTAAGACGATAGTATGCAGTGTAAGACGATAGTATGCAGTGTTAGACGATAGTATGCAGTGTAAGACGATAGTATGCAGTGTTAGACGATAGTATGCAGTGTTAGACGATAGTATGCAGTGTTAGACGATAGTATGCAGTGTTAGACGATAGTATGCAGTGTAAGACGATAGTATGCAGTGTAAGACGATAG
>JBAKBP010036052.1:0-18833 GCA_037953745.1 Lithodes maja
ATACTATATTGTATCGTATGCTATTAACAGACTACACTAAAACAGATCACGAAATAGTTTCAATTTTTAGTTTAATTACATTAGCTATTTTTCAGTTTCTACTTCTAACTGCGCGTTTTCTGTAATGTTGTATTTTTTTTGACTTACTAAATTATATATAAATATTCTCAATTCAAACAGATATTAATTGATCACGACATTCCTTCTGTTGTCATGAGTGTTAACTCTTATTAGGGATTGTATGCTACTCCTGATGATGACTTAACCCCCTGAGTGCCAAATATATACGGACCTGGGTGCTGTCACGCCCAGTGCCAGGTCTGTATATATACGGACCTGGGTGTTGTCACACCCAGTGCCAGGTCTGTATATATACGGACCTGGGTGATGTCACACCCAGTGCCAGGTTTGTATATATACGGACCTGGGTGTGTTCACGCCCAGTGCCAGGTCTGTATATATACGGACCTGTTTGTTGTCACGCCCAGTGCCATGTCTGTATATACTGTATACGGCCCTGTTTGTTGTCACGCCCAGTGCCAGGTCTGCATATACTGTATACGGACCTGGGTGTTGTCACGCCCAGTACCAGGTCTGTATATACTGTATACAGACCTGTTTGTTGTCACGCCCAGTGCCAGGTCTGTATATATACGGACCTGGGTGTTGTCACACCCAGTGCCAGGTCTGCATATTCTGACATACGGAGCCCTGTATGTTAATTTATGAGTTCGAATTAGAGTTGAAGGAGCCGAACTACCCAAACGGTGAAGCGAGTGGGGAAACTACCTCGCCCGCATACCTGCAAACAAGCCTTCACACCTGCGTGCGTCATAGGGGACCCTACAAACTACCTCGATGCCACGATGCTATGACGTATGATCGACGCCGGGAGCTGTGATTGGACCAGGCACCTGCTATGCAACTCGAGGAGCTATGATAGGGGCGCGCACCATCACTCGCCTCCTGATTCGTTCCTACACCATCATTGTTTGGTATATAAGACCCGAGTTGTGGGCATTCAAATCAGTCTCATTTGGAGTTGGGGAAGGTGAACTTGCAGCTGGAGGAAGACGGGGTGAAGTATTATAATGGGATTGTGACTGTCAGTCAGATTATATATGTGTGTGTTAAGTGTGTTCGGTGTAAACACTTACGTTATGTTGGTTAGTGAGATATGTGATTGGGAATTAACGTGAACGCTACCATTATGTGTTTAACTATTTGATTGCGTAACGTTAACGCTACTATTATTGTGTTTAACTATTTGATTGCGAAATAACGTTAACGCTACTATTATTGTGTACTTAACTATTTGATTGCGAAGTAACGTTAACGCTATTATTATGTACTTAACTATTTTAGTTGACTAACTTGTGGACTAAAGCAACTCTTTAAGTAATTGGGTTATGATGAAAGTAATACTATTGTTTTATATTAATACTTACGAGTTCTTTCATTTTCTTTGAATTAAGCTTGCATTGCTTAACGGTGCTTAGTACGGTGATGCTATTGTCTCATATTAGTAATATCGCCTTAGACTAACATGGCTGTGTTAATATTACTTATAGTGATTTCCTAAGCTGAAGAAAATTCTTTTGCTTCAAAATATTATATTTTGCTTTTCATATTATTTGAGTGAGACCTGAATCGAATCTATGAAACGATCCTGTAACTTTATTTACTCATAATCAAACCAATGTTACGTGGTTAAGAAATACATTTAACTAATTATTAAATATATATAACTTTATGTGACTTTGATATTACTCCTGATGATAATAATAATATAATTCTATTAACGTAAGACCAGAACCAAGAATAATTAAATTAAATATAAATAAAAAGGACATATAAGAAAACTATCTATTCATTTCAAATAGGGTAAGAGACTGAAATATTCTTACTTTAATATTTATCTTTCAAGACTTTTTATAGAATTAATAGTCCTTTAGATATAACTTATTCGGTTCATAACCATAGCCTACTAAGCTTCGGTTAAATAATATTCTTTATAAATACTACATGACTTTAATTAGTTTCAGTATTTTTCATAATTAAAGAGTATCAGTCAATAAAGGATACTAAGTCCTAAGATCCAAAAGGAAAGGAAGCAACAACAGGAAATAATTTTATTAGATTTTACTTTTGTTTTGCCTTCAGCTGACTGATACCTTAATATATATCTCTGTGCTATCTAGATTCATCAAGTTAACCACTTGAGGATCAAGATACGTAACAGAAGAGTGGCGACCTCGCCAGGATTCGTTTCATACAGTTTCACTCAGTTTCATTAACGTTTCACTACTAAAAAACCGAATATTAATCATGCCTCAACTAATTAATGAAGAAGATGCTCGAGTTTTCATAGAATCAGAACCCACAACCCCTGATATTGACTGTCTGTCAAAATCCGAACTGAAAGTGCTTGCCTCACATCTCCAATTAACTGTCTCAAACATGTCTAAAGTAGAGGTGGCTCAGACCATAAAAACCCACCTGTTCCCTGTAGAAGGCGGGGAGGGTGATGGAGCAGTTGGTGGGATCCCTAGTAAACCTAGCCAACTTGATGAACAATTGCCACCTGGTTTTACCATTGATCAATTATTCGAACTAGAACAAGCCAGACTAAGTATAGAACTAGCCAGAATAAAAGCAAATACCGAACAAGCCAACGCAAGTATAGAACTAGCCAGAATAAATGCCGAAGCAAAGACCGAACAAGTCAGACTAAATGCCAGTGCAACGACCGAACAATGTGAATATCAATATCGTACGGCTCAACTAAATGTCAATACAAATGCTCCTGAAATTGCTCCCCCTCTGGGATTAACTATGACTAGTGTCATTCCACCTTTCACTGAGGATAATGTGCAGGATTTCTTTGTTTTGTTTGAGGAAGTTGCTGGAGGTATGAAGTGGACAAGAGATCAATGGCCTTTCATGTTGCAAACCGTTTTGACAGGGCAGGCTCGAGCCACGTATTTGTCAGAAGTAGCAGAAGTTAGGCAGGATTATGACAATCTCAAAGCAGCTATCTTAAAAACCTATCAATTGCAGCCTGAGGCTTACAGGCAATCTTTCCGTAAAAACCAGAAGAAAGTAGAAGAAACCCATAAGGTATTTGCCAGGACCATGACTAAAACTTTCAATCATTGGGTCAAGAGTAAGAAAGTCACAAGCTACAACGATCTGAAGGAGTTGGTCCTGTTAGAAAATTTCCTATGGAAAATTGATTCTTCTGTATCCTATCATTTAAAGGGGAAAAAGGTAGATTGTCTTGCTGACGCCGCTGACATGGCTGACACATACGTGCTCAACAACAAATTTCGTGGAAAGAAGCCCTACGATAATTCTAGCTCTAATTTTAAGTATCCCAATCACAAATCTGACAGACCCAGTCACAAGCCTATAACGTCTTCCCCAGCTAGCCAAAACCGAATTGTTCCCCCAACTAAAAATGCGACTCTGGGCAATGGTAACAGAGGTGGGCCCCAAACTAATAGTAATGCTCAAAGAGGGAACTTTCCCGTATCCCCTAAAGTATGTACTTTTTGTGGCAAGAGAGGCCACCTAGCTTATCAGTGCTGGGCCAAGGAGAGAACGGAGAGATCGGGGCAGACAGTTGCCGCCGTATCTCAAACTCCATATGTGCCTGTAATGCAGGACTCCCAACAGAAGGAGTACCTAGCACCAAAAGTTCCTTTAATGCAAGACTCTCGACAGAAGGAGTACCTAGCAGCTAACGTAAAACATCTAGACAGGGGTGTAGTAGCATGTGTGGTGCAACCCACTAGGGTTAAGCCAATAATAATTTCACCATCAGTGCAGGACAGTTACAGTCCCTTTATATCATCTGGCAACGTGAGATTAAATGGTTGTATGCATGAGGTAAAAATTCTGAGAGACACAGGTTCTACTAGCACCCTCATGGTGAATCCTTACACTGAGTGCCCACCTGGCGAACCAGTTGTAATGAGAGGTGCTGGAGGCCAGTTTTATGCATACTTGGTAAAAGGCGAAATTGAATGTGAGTTACTACAGGGTGAGGCCACCATAGCTTTGTGTAGGTCCCAAGATATCCCTGTGCCTGGGGTAACGCTCCTTTTGGGGAATGATGTAGCAGGTGAGAAGGTCCGACCAGACCCCATTTTGTCACTTTCCCCTGTTAACGAGCCACTAACCGGTGAGCTCGAAAAGGAGATGCCAACAGTTTTCCCTGTGTGTGCTGTCACACGTTCAATGTCTCAAGTAGCAGTTCCCTCCGACAGAAATGTACCGAATGTAAGAGTTGATGAAAGGGATGATGAGAGTGTGAATGACGCTCCTACTGTGCCTGATGATGTGACTGAGGTGGATTTATCTGACACCTTTATGGCTCATCTTGACCCTAACGATGACCATGAAACCCCTCCAAATTGTCCTAGTGGCCTGGTAGAGCTACAGAGAGATGATAGTGAATGCAAGGAGTTAGCTACCAGGTCCGTGAGTGAAGAGGAATGTGAGAAGGAGGGTGGTGAATGTTTCTACCTCAAAGGAGGAGTACTATGGCGAAGATGGAGACCGCCACACAGACCAATCGATGACGGGGCTTGGGACGTCCATCAAGTAGTAGTCCCCAAACCTTGTCTTAGAGATATCATGGAAATGGCACATTGTATACCATTGGCAGGACACCTAGGTGTGAGAAAAACTCTAGACAGAATCAGAGCCCACTTTTACTGGCCAGGAATGCGTGCAGATGTAGTGGAGTGTTGTAGAGTGTGTCACACTTGCCAGATGACGGGAAAACCCAATCAGAAGGTGCCTGTACATCCTCTGGTGCCCTTGCCCGTTTTCGAGAATCCTTTTACTCGGGTGGTAGTGGACATTGTAGGCCCATTGCCTAAGACTTCCCAAGGTAACATTTATTTATTAACTATCATGGACATGGCAACTCGCTACCCAGAGGCTATACCCTTAAGGACTACCTCTGCTCCAACTGTCATCAAGGAACTGCTCAAATTCTTCACCAGAATGGGTTTCCCCCATGAGGTGCAAAGTGATCAAGGAACTAATTTTACCTCTAACATTTTTCAGCAGTCCCTGAAGGAGTTGGGTATCGAGCATGTTAAGTCTAGCACCTACCACCCAGAGAGTCAAGGGGTTCTCGAACGATATCATCAGACATTAAAGGGAATGTTACGTAAATATTGTACAGAGACCGGAGTTGAGTGGGATAAGGGGGTACCTTTTCTTTTATTTGCTACTCGTGAGGTTCCAACTGAATCCCTGGGTTTTTCCCCTAATGAGCTAGTTTTCGGTCACCAGGTAAGAGGTCCTTTGCAACTATTGCAGGATAGCCTAGTTGGCCAGGAGGGGAACCAAAACCTCCTCAAGTATGTTTCAGATTTCAAAACCCGGCTGAGATCCTCATGTGAGTTTGCCGCTCAAAACCTGACCGTGGCTAAAAGCTCCATGAAGAAATGGTACGACAGAAAAGCCCGTGAGAGGGAGTTTCAGCCCGGTGATGAGGTTTTGGTCCTGCTCCCCCTTTTTGGCCAACCATTATCTGCCAAGTTCAGAGGCCCATATAAGATCATTCGGAGGGTGAGCATTACCGATTATCTAGTAACTACCCCAGACAGGAGAAAGCCCACGCAAGTATTCCATATAAATATGTTGAAACCCTACCATAGGTCCCCTGATTCCTCTCCTCCAGATTCTCCCACTGTGGCAGTGAATGTCAGGACCTGTGAACAGCCTGGTGCGGACGAAGTTTTCAGTTCTCTTACTGACTCGCAACAGACTGTTCCAGAGCCTGAAGGTATCCATGCAGACTTTGACTTGTCATGTAGCCTATCCAACTTTCAGTATAATTCAGTGGCTTGGAGGGAATTACCATCTAAACTATGTCATCTTCCCTCTGATCAAGCGAACCAACTAATCTCTGTTTTATCTCAGTCTCCCAGTGTGTTCCGTGATACTCCAGGGCTCACTTCTTTGGCCGTGCACGACATCGACGTAGGGGATGCAACTCCCATTAAACTATCCCCCTACCGTGTCTCACCACAACGCAGGAGTATACTGCAGGTCGAGCTTGACTTTATGTTGTCTAATGAACTGGTCACTAGGGCCTTAAGCCAGTGGAGTAGTCCGGTCATACTTGTGCCAAAGCCAGACGGGAGCCATAGGTTATGTATGGACTATAGGCAAGTCAATGCTGTCACAAAGAACGATACCTACCCACTGCCACGGATCAAAGATTGCATTTACCAGTTTGGCCTCATACAGCAGTAAGTTTAATTTAATGAGAGGATTTTGGCAATTAGCTCTCCCTTGTAGCGAGGTAAATATCATGCTTTTGTAGTGCGCTTTTAAGCCTTCAGCTGTGAGATGCCTTGCAGTTCGAATAACGCTCCAGCTACGTTCCGGCTATGTTCTGATGTGGTACCTGGAGACGTTGCCTACTTTGGGTGATATCCTTATTATATCCTCATTATAATCTTGCTGTTGCCAATCTGGTGGTGAATCTATTTATGTATTATGTTTAATATTATGTACTGTACTCCTTAAACTCTTTTCTAGGGGGGAGGTCTGACATACGGAGCCCTGTATGTTAATTTATGAGTTCGAATTAGAGTTGAAGGAGCCGAACTACCCAAACGGTGAAGCGAGTGGGGAAACTACCTCGCCCGCATACCTGCAAACAAGCCTTCACACCTGCGTGCGTCATAGGGGACCCTACAAACTACCTCGATGCCACGATGCTATGACGTATGATCGACGCCGGGAGCTGTGATTGGACCAGGCACCTGCTATGCAACTCGAGGAGCTATGATAGGGGCGCGCACCATCACTCGCCTCCTGATTCGTTCCTACACCATCATTGTTTGGTATATAAGACCCGAGTTGTGGGCATTCAAATCAGTCTCATTTGGAGTTGGGGAAGGTGAACTTGCAGCTGGAGGAAGACGGGGTGAAGTATTATAATGGGATTGTGACTGTCAGTCAGATTATATATGTGTGTGTTAAGTGTGTTCGGTGTAAACACTTACGTTATGTTGGTTAGTGAGATATGTGATTGGGAATTAACGTGAACGCTACCATTATGTGTTTAACTATTTGATTGCGTAACGTTAACGCTACTATTATTGTGTTTAACTATTTGATTGCGAAATAACGTTTACGCTACTATTATTGTGTACTTAACTATTTGATTGCGAAGTAACGTTAACGCTATTATTATGTACTTAACTATTTTAGTTGACTAACTTGTGGACTAAAGCAACTCTTTAAGTAATTGGGTTATGATGAAAGTAATACTATTGTTTTATATTAATACTTACGAGTTCTTTCATTTTCTTTGAATTAAGCTTACATTGCTTAACGGTGCTTAGTACGGTGATGCTATTGTCTCATATTAGTAATATCGCCTTAGACTAACATGGCTGTGTTAATATTACTTATAGTGATTTCCTAAGCTGAAGAAAATTCTTTTGCTTCAAAATATTATATTTTGCTTTTCATATTATTTGAGTGAGACCTGAATCGAATCTATGAAACGATCCTGTAACTTTATTTACTCATAATCAAACCAATGTTACGTGGTTAAGAAATACATTTAACTAATTATTAAATATATATAACTTTATGTGACTTTGATATTACTCCTGATGATAATAATAATATAATTCTATTAACGTAAGACCAGAACCAAGAATAATTAAATTAAATACAAATAAAAAGGACATATAAGAAAACTATCTATTCATTTCAAATAGGGTAAGAGACTGAAATATTCTTACTTTAATATTTATCTTTCAAGACTTTTTATAGAATTAATAGTCCTTTAGATATAACTTATTCGGTTCATAACCATAGCCTACTAAGCTTCGGTTAAATAATATTCTTTATAAATACTACATGACTTTAATTAGTTTCAGTATTTTTCATAATTAAAGAGTATCAGTCAATAAAGGATACTAAGTCCTAAGATCCAAAAGGAAAGGAAGCAACAACAGGAAATAATTTTATTAGATTTTACTTTTGTTTTGCCTTCAGCTGACTGATACCTTAATATATATCTCTGTGCTATCTAGATTCATCAAGTTAACCACTTGAGGATCAAGATACGTAACAATATATACGGACCTGGGTGTTGTCACGCCCAGTGCCAGGTCTGTATATATACGGACCTGGGTGTTGTCACGCCCAGTGCCAGGTCTGTATATATACGGACCTGTGTTTTGTCACGCCCAGTGCCAGGTCTGTATATATACGGACCTGGGTGTTGTCACGCCCAGTGCCAGGTCTGTATATATACGGACCTGGGTGTTGTCACACCCAGTGCCAGGTCTGTATATATACGGACCTGGGTGATGTCACGCCCAGTGCCAAGTTTGTATATATACGGACCTGGGTGTGTTCACACCCAGTGCCAGGTCTGTATATATACGGACCTGGGTGTTGTCACGCCCAGTGCCAGGTTTGCATATATACGGACCTGGGTGTTGTCACGCCCAGTGCCAGGTCTGTATATATACGGACCTGTTTGTTGTCACGCCCAGTGCCAGGTCTTTATATACTGTATACGGACTTGCCGAAAATCATTGGTAGCGCCGAAACTAGGTCACCCACGCCTTTCATATTCATACCACAAATACCCTACACTTCTACCTACTTGCCACCAACCCCCTCAGCCCCCTTTCACCTCCCAAACACTCTGTAAAGGATATGTAAATATATGTGTATTTGAATATAAGAATACATATGAATATAAGATTATTTATCAGTGATTTTATATTATAAGAATTTGTGATAATCATTAGTAAACACTAGCCCAATGCATTTCAATGATAAATAATTGAAGAAAATTTGAAACTTGTGTAATTAGCGGACCCGCAGATCATCTCCTGAGAGTGTTGACATCACCATAACAATTGTACATGGAAAAATCAATTCATAGACAATTGGTGATATAGTCCAAATTCTCTCAAAGTGTGTTTGCATTGAAAAAATGAACCCCAATTTTGTTTTCACATAATCCATAATGACTACGATTTTGCATAACCACGGTGCTTCTCGTGCGCGTACCTACATCACAAAAATACGTATACATACAAAAGGTGGTTCCATACTCATTATAACACCACTTGAAATACCTGCTTATATCGAAACCAGACGGTGGGAGCACCTGGAAGTCGGTCGAAATAACCAAAACAGATGATAAAGTCTATGATAAAGTTTACTGTATTTTCATCAACACTTTCAATTCACTAAATATTTTATTGTCTACATATTTTCTGGCAGAAATGGACTAAGTGAGTGTTTTGTTAGCACTATCCATCATCTTTCTCCCAACATGATAGATTTTGCCATTCAAAATAATGTTAAATTGGTTGGCACTCTGGGGTGACACAAAGTCAATAAAATGCCAACGTTCTGCAGGTCAATGTAGGCTGAAAATTCAAGAGTAGAGATGGCTCCAGGCGTCTTATCCCTATTTATCCTTCTACGATGGAAATGATGGTGCCCCGGTTCACTTGCTGATATACTGACAAGAAATATATATATATATATATATTTTGTGTCAGTGATCTGGAACACATTTAATTGGATCCCTAATATATACAGTATATATTATATATTAGGGATCCAGCGTGGTGAGTCCCATGGTTTAACCCTCCCAAACAACCACTATGACAAGCACAACAAACCATTGGCCCTCAATTGCCAGCAGCTCTGAAGCAACTGACCATGGCGGCAGTCAGACTTGCTCCAGAGCAGGGGGTGCTAAGAATCTCTGGAGACAAACAGGCCGCCTTTGGAATTTGACCCTTGGAACGTACAATGTTCGAACCCTGACCACTGAAGCAAACTTGGCTATCCTCCTCGAGGAATTGGGAAGCGTTAAATGGGATATCGTAGGTCTCAGCGAAGTTAGAAGAACAGGTGAGGAATTCATCGAACTGCTTGACAGTCACGTGTTATGCATCAAAGGAAAAGAGAGAGGAAAGAATGCGGAGTTGGATTCTTGATAAACAAACGACTAGCTGGTAATGATGAAGACTTTTGTAAATCATTGAGAGATTTGCAGGAATAATTATTTAACTTAATAAATGTTATAAAGTAAAAGTAATCCAAGCATATGCACCAACAGCGGCGGCGGCCACAAACACACGATGATGAAGAAATTGAAAAGTTTCATGAAGATATAGATAACGCTATGAAAAGACATATTACTCAATTAACATTTGTGATTGGAGACTTTAATACCAAAGTAGGCCAGAAAAAAGTAGGTGAAAAAGTTATAGGTAATTTTGGAATAGGTAACCGAAATGACAGAGGAGACACTCCTGTACAAATTGCAAAATGAGACCAGCATAAGATCATGAATACATTTCTCCAAAAGAAAGCTCGTAGGGAAAGGACATGGAAAGTTCTTAATGGAATAACCAAGAATGACATTGACATTATCCTTACTGACAAACCAGATATTGTGAAAGACATAGCAGTACTGAGCAAAGTGAATATCGGAAGCGACCACAGAATGGTGAGATGTCGAGTAGGGTTAAATTTCAAGAAAGAAAGAAATAAGCTAGTTTAAAATTAGAAGTACCAACCTAAACATATACACACTGAGAGAAAGGACTGAACAGTTTAACATAGATATTCAGAGTAGATATTCGCAGTTGGCAGACTTAGAGGAGGCAGTTGAAGAAATGAATGCAAACTTTACCAGAATCATAACAGAAGCATCTGTATGTGTATTAGGAAAAACAGGCAAGAACACTTGTAGTAAACTTTCAGAAGAAACAAAGGATCTTCTGAAGAAAAGAAGGAATATGACAATTATAACGGCCAGAGACAAGATTGAAGCTGCAGAACTAAGTAAGATGATCAACAAGAATTAAAAAGACTGAAGATATATGAACATTTAATATGACCAAAATTGAAGAGACTCTAAGAATCACGGAAATATGAAAGCAACTAAGAGAAGGCTTGGTAGGGTGAAACATCAAATGGCCAGCCGAAGAAAGCCAAATGGTGAAGTAACTAACAGCAGAGCTGAAATAACCAAGGTAGCTGAAGAATTTTATACTAAGCTATACAGCAGCGAGGACAGAATCAAAGACATTATTCCGGAGCATGTAAACATTGATGTATCAGTACCTGCGGTAACAATAGAAGAAGTTAGGACTGTTTTAACACCTTACGAGCGGCCTAGGCAGTAATTTCTACGTACAGCCCATCCTGTGGTTTTACCATAAATGTCCTTGTTTCCATGCTCTTTTTCATGCATAAACAAGAGCCAGAGCGTAATACAATTATGTATCCCTGAAAGGGCGTTAATTGAGCTTTCCAATGACACCTGAACCATCCTTCTACGATCACTGGTTGTCTTGCAACGATCGTGCAACCGAAGGGCAAAATCGCTAAAATACAGTAATTTTGTTACATAATTACATGTGTAGCAAGGGAGGGAGGGTGGATGTGTGTGGAGTAGAAGTCAGTAGGCCCACGGCAGCCGTGGCGAGCGGTCATGAGGCAACCTACGCTCCTCCCGTCGCTCGTCTCTCTCTCAGAGCCAATATTGCGCCAAAATTGCACACAGACTTAAGTCAGGCCCCGCAACATAGTCCAGATTTTTCAATACGGACTTAAGTTGGGCCCCGATAGACACAAAGAGACACAAAGAGAGGTAAAGCAAGTGGTGACGACAATCTTACTTTTGACCAAATCAAAGATGCAGGCGATGTTGCACTTAACAAACTAGCCAAGCTATACATAAATTGTGTGTAGAGTAGAAAGGTTCCTAAAGCCTGGAAAAATGCCTCCATTATTTTCATTCACAAAAAAGGAGATGCTAAAGACCTGGCAAACTATCGACCAATTTATTTGCTTTCTGAGCAGGATTCCGAAGTGGATAGTCAACAACAGATCATATGCAAGTTGTTAACCAAGTAATTGAGAAAACATATGCAATCTAAAAGCCTATATAGATTACGAAAAGGCATTTGAATCGTTCGAAATTTATGCTGTAATGAAAGCGATTCGAAAACAAGGAGTGGAAGAAAATTATATACAGTTTTTAGAAGACATATATAACGATGGAACATCAACAATAAACTCCACAAGGAAAGTGAGAAAATGCCAATTAAGAAGGGGGTAAGACTAAAAATGTTCACAGCGTGTTTGGAAAATAATATTTTGGAATCTTGACTGGAACAAAAAGGGAATATATGTTAACGGAAAATACCTAAGCAACCTCAGATTCGCTGATGAACCGAGAAAGTCTTAAAGTATGTATGAAAATGAATAGAAAGAAAACAAAGCTTATGTTTAACAACCTTATGCTACCACAACAAATAAAGATAGAATATGAAATGATAGAAACAGTCGAAGAATACATGTACCTAGGCCAAGTTATAAAGGCAAACCCAGATCACTCTAGTTAAATCAAGCGAAGGATAGGCATGGGATGGAGTGCATTTGGTAGACAGAGCTCCATTATGAAAAACAAGCTACCCCTTTCATTAAAAAAAAAAAAAAAAAAAAAAAAAAAAAAAAAAAAACACACACACACACACACACAACCAATGTGTCCTCCCTGTACTAATTAATGGATCAGACATTTTGGAGCATAACAAAGTGTCCAGAACGTAAACTTAGGAGTGCCCAAAGAGGAGTGGATAGGATAATGTTAGGTAGAACTTGGAGAGATAAGAAGAGAGCCTCTTGGATAAGAAAACAAACACAAGTGGGCAGGTCATATTTAGAAGCGATGATAACCGACAGAATGGGAACCTAGGGATGGAGCTACAGGAAGGGGTAGACAGTCGAACTAGATGGAGGGATGAGATCCGAAAGTTTGCTGTGGTGAGATGGAACAGACTGACATCTGACCGGTTGGAGTGGAAACGTTTGGGAGAGGCCTTTGTCCTGCAGTGGGTTCATTCAGGCTGATGATGATGATAATATATATATATATATATATATATATATATATATATATATATATATATATATATATATATATATATAAAAAGAGAGGGAGTACAAGGAAAGACTAAATGAAAAGTGGATGGAAGTGAGAGAGATGGAAGAGAGAGAAGTAGAGATTGAATGGCAACAGTTTAAGGAAGGAGTGAAAGCAAGTGCAGAGGTAGTATGCGGCAAAAGGAAAGTAGGAGGCAGAGGTATCAGGAAGGGAAGCGAGTGGTGGAATGATACGGTGAGAAAGGCAGTTGAGGAGAAGAGACAGTGTTTTGAGAGGGTTTTACAGGATGGTAGTGTTGAGGTATGGGAGAGGTACAAGGAGAAAAGGAGAGAGGCAAAACGGAAAATTAGAGAAGCGAAAAAAGATGCAAACGAAAGGTGGGGCCAAAGGCTGAGTGAGAATTTTGAAGAACGAAAGAAGATGTTCTGGAAGGAGGTAAATAAAGTAAGGAAAGGAGGACAAAAGAGGGAAGAGTCAGTGAAAGATGAAAATGGAGAATTACTAGTGGAACCAGTTGAAGTGAGGAAAAGATATGCCGAGTATTTTGAATCTTTGTTAAATACAAGAGATGGAAGAGAAGCAGTGATTGAAGCAGAGGTGGATGGAGATAGGTTACCCAGGCCACCCAGGTGGCAGGGAATGAATGAAAGGATTGAGGAAAATGAGGTGAAAGAAGCAGTGAAACAAATGAGAGTGGGAAAAGCAGAAGGTTTGGATGGTATTGCTGTGGAGTGTATAAAGAAGGGTGGAGATGTGATAATAGATTGGTTGGTGAGACTTTTCAATGTGTGCTTTGCTGTGTCAATGGTACCAATAGACTGGAAGAGTGCATGTATTGTGCCGTTGTACAAGGGGAAGGGAGATCGGCAGGAGTGTTCAAGTTATAGAGGTATTAGTTTATTGTCAGTGGTTGGAAAGCTGTATGGCAGGGTGTTGATAGAGAGGATAATAAAGTGTACGGAAGTTGCAGGAGAAGAACAGTGCGGTTTTAGGAGGGGAAGAGGGTGCGTGGATCAGATGTTTGCAGTAAGACAGTTATGCGAGAAGTATTTAGAGAAGCATAAGGAGATATTTTGGGCTTTTATGGACTTGGAAAAAGCGTATGATCGTGTGGACCGTGAAGCAATGTGGAAGGTGTTAAGGATTTATGAAATAGGAGGAAATTTGTTAGAAGCAGTTAAGAGTTTTTATGAAGGGAGCAGAGCATGTGTGAGAGTAGGAAATGGTGAGTTGAGTGAATGGTTTGAGGTAAAGGTAGGTTTGCGACAGGGTTGTGTAATGTCACCATGGCTGTTTAATATGTTTATGGATGGTGTGGTGAGGGAGGTGAAAAGGAGAACTATGGGAAGAGGATTGGGTTTAGTAGGAAAGAATGGTAGAGATTGGGAGTTGAATCAGTTGCTGTTCGCTGATGACACAGCATTGGTGGCGGATTCTGATGAGAAACTGCAGCAGGTAGTCAAAGAGTTTGGTGTGGTTTGTGGAAGGAGGAAACTGAAGGTGAACGTCAATAAAAGTAAAGTAATGGTGTGTAATAGGGGAGAGCATAGGGTGAATCTAGATGTGAGGCTGGATGGGGAAATATTGGAACAAGTAGAGTGTTTTAAATATCTAGGAGGAACAATAAGCAGGAGTGGAGGTATGGAAGTGGAGGTAAAACAGAGAGTGTGTGAAGGAAGGAAGGTTTTCGGAGCAATGGGAAGTATGTGGAAGACGAGAAATCTCGGAGTGAAAGTAAAAAGTGCACTGTATCAAGGAATTGTTGTGCCAACAGTGATGTATGGGGCTGAGACATGGGCTCTGAAGAAAAAGGAGAAAAGAGGGCTGGATGTGATGGAGATGAGCTGCTTGAGGAGTATGTGTGGAGTTACTCGTAGAGACAGATTGAGGAATGAAGAGATACGTAGGAGAGTGGGGCAGCAGGAACATTTGTCAGCCAGAGTGGACAGAAGGGTGCTGAGCTGGTATGGTCATGTTGAACGAATGGGAGATGAAAGGCTTACAAAGAGAATATGTGAGTCAGATACAAGGGGAGATAGAAGGGCAGGAAGACCCCCATTGAGATGGAGAGACTGTGTAAGAAAGGCTTTGGATGATAGAGGAATGACTATAGATCAGGCAGGGGAAGTGGTGGTGGACAAGAGTGAATGGAGAATGCTTGTGAATAGTTGAGTGAACACGTGGTCATTTGGAGTAAGGGGTCGGGCGCAAGTTGGACTAGATAATAGTCCATCAGGCGCCTGGCCCGGGGAGACGATTAATATGAAGGGTGTGCCTGGAAGTGTGGTGGGAGGGCTTGTGGCTTTGGCTCCGCTGCATGTCTGCCTGCCGAGATCGGAACCTCTCCGGGTGGTCAGGGGCCGGGGGAGTGCTGGAGCGACCTTGGTAACCCTGGTCTCTGGGTCTTCTCCTGGGTGACCTGGATGTGTGAGAGTTTGTGTTTTTTATCTGTGTTTATTTTTTGTTTTATGATGTTTTTGTGTTTTCCCTGTTCTTGCTCTGTCTTGAGTCGGCTACCCCCAAAATGGGGATTGGGCCTGAGCATATAGATAGATAGATAGATATATATATATATATATATATATATATATATATGTATATACATAATTATTAGATATGTATATATATATATAATTATATATGTACAAATTGTGTATATATACCGGAATATATTATATATACCCGGTATATATACACAGTTTGTACATATATAATTATATATATATATATATATATATATATTTTTTTTTTATGTGAGTGAGGCAGACAAAAGGCAGAACTGCCCAGAACTCCCCAGAGTTGAAAGATTGACACGGTCGAAATCAAGGAAAGTTCGAGCCAAAATGCCTGGAAACACGGAGTTTGAAGCAATTTAAGTCATAGGAAGAGGCAAAAACTGATTCCGGGAGAAAGTTCCAGAGCTCAGCAGTTGAATAGAAGAAAGACTGAGAATAACGTTTCACTCTTGGGTTGGAGAGTTGCACAGAGTAAGGGTGGGATTGTGTTGCAAGACAGGTACTACCACGGTATAGTAACATAAGGAGGTAGGCGCATGGCGGTAGTATTGGAACCACGACAGTCACTTGTTTGGGCCTCCGTGACGTCACTGAATGACTTGTACCGTCTCCCAAGCTAAATATGGTGTTCTAACAGGATCAGTATATTGCGTTTTCCACCGAAAATGTAAAGTGACATGGATAAACATATACATATATATAGTGTGACAGGACCCTAGTCTATTTGCTAAAGTTGTTATTTTTTGCATTTGAAGAATATATATACGGCTATGAGGTAGTATACAGTATAGCCGACGTCGCTTCAAATTTTACCGCGGAAATGCTATGATATTTTTGTTGACCTAATTACCTAATATGTAGAGTAATGTTGATTGATATCGATAATATTATTGTAGTAGGACCCAAGCTACATGTTAGCATTGTTATTTGATATATGTGTAGTTTATATGAAGAGATATTACGAAGGTGTTGGTGATATTCGATTCGTCGGTCGGGAGAAAAGCTAGGCCTAAACGGATTCTCGTTTATCCCTTGCTTAACTTCCTTTAAATTCACGTAGTTTGCCTCTGACACTCATCGACTTTCACCCAGTGATGGCGTGTGAGGGTGTATGAAGGCCTAGGGCATGTGGAGAGATGATTTGTATAAATATATGGCCAGCTAGAGGGAACGTAGATTTCTACGAAGCAAATGGTGAGTGGGGGGAGAAGAACGGACGGTGGTGCCCTCTGACGGCCAGAGAGAACACTATAGCGGAGCCTATGTCAACAAACGATGGTATACGAATATTTCACTAAATATTCGCTTATAGAATAATCAACGTTATTCCGACAACTATATCTTATATTATGACGGTACCATGGTTGAGCGTGAAGTCGCAAAATAAAAATAATTAATAGAAGTCTGTTTAGTGCTTTTTAGAAGCCTTTATGTATATGAGTTCAAGAATTCGGTGCGTCTACCTTCTATGTTACTATACCGTGGGTACTACGTACCCTACGTAGAGGAGGGGGGTATACACTGGGAAAGCTCTGAGGAGCATTATTGTTGTAGCGATAGAATTGCGAGAGAGATGCATCATTGCGGCAAAAAGAGAGAGAGATGCAGAGAGTTGGTGAGTGGATGGGATGTATATATATATATATATATATATATATATATATATATACAGTATGCATATATATATGTATATATATAATTTATACCAATTCCCGTATCTCAGCTTAATATTTTGTGTGCACTAAAACCACCTTCACAAATGGTCGTGCTTCGAATAACACTCACAAATAGCGTTCCCAAAAAAGTCCAGATAGCGACATCAAAGTATTTTATGTAAATGCACGAACTATTTTTGCTGAAATAACATCACTGTCTGCATAGGAAATGATGATATATCTAGGTTTACGCAATATCCGAAAAAATATTGAGAGTAGGGAATGATTTGTATTTCCTTATGCATCTCTATCTCTCTCTATCGTTTCTCTGTCTAGATTTATTACCAAACACATTATTAATAATAATGTAGATATTATATACGTACAATTAAATAGTAATCCGCACAATCAAATTACACTTGCAATTATATATCAACAGCCAACACAGCTCGCTCACACTAATAATGGGATACACAATTATATATCAACAGCCAACACAGCTCGCTCACACTAATAATGGGATACACAATTATATATCAACAGCCAACACAGCTCGCTCACACTAATAATGGGATACACAATTATATATCAACAGCCAACACAGCTCGCTCACACTAATAATGGGATACACAATTATATATCAACAGCCAACACAGCTCGATCACACTAATAATGGGATACACAATTATATATCAACAGCCAACACAGCTCGCTCACACTAATAATGGGATACACAATTATATATCAACAGCCAACACAGCTCGCTCACACTAATAATGGGATACACAATTATATATCAACAGCCAACACAGCTCGCTCACACTAATAATGGGATACACAATTAAAATGTGGGATACCGAAGATGCAACTATCGCTTTATATTTGTTCCAACTGTACCACCGGCGATAGGTGCACATCCTGTAGATTCAACCACTCAACAGAGTGAAGTCAAAAGGTCCTATTTCAGATGAAGAGTGAGACATCAAGACAGCTTATGGGGAGGAAGACCGTATGTCTGGACCCCCTTCTCCCTAATGTTTAGCCCCACTAGTTTTGAGGTTATATGACGTTCGGCCCATTAGTTTGGTGATTTTAACACCTTTCGCCCCATTTCGTTGTCAATTTTAAGACTTTTCGTGCCAGTTAGGTGTCGATTATTTCCTGGCGAGCGATAGCGAGCCTGCAATATTAAGAGGAACCGGCCATTGGCCGGGAAATTTTTCTACCGAAAAATGTACAAATTTATATTGAAGGGGAGTCTAGGGGGTGCTTTTCTAAGTTTGATGGAGGTCTAGGGAGGAAATTAAAAAAGTATATGAAAACATGAATTAATAGACCAAACAAACGGTCAGTCTCCCCTTAAGTGTTGCAACTGTCTCGTTCGTGGCTTTACCTTCATAAACCTAAGGTGTTTCATTGTCTCCTCGTGGTCGTTGCAACTTTGAGTCTTGAAGCTGCATCGCCGCTGTCGGTGGGATGTGTAGTAATGCAGTGACAAAAACACTCCACCACACGTTCCCAAAATTATAGACCTTAAGGGGAGACTGACCGTTTGTTAGGTATATTAATGAATTGATTCATATATTTGTTTTAGTTTCCTCGCTAGAACTCCATCAAGCTTAGAAAAACACCCCCCTAGACCCCCCTTCAAGATAAATTTGTACATTTTTCGGTAGAAAA